>OY783210.1:21843330-22111551 GCA_963678705.1 Panorpa germanica | reverse complement strand
TCACCGACGAATCCAAAAATTTAAACAATCTTGCAATAAGTTAAACGGTTAAGAAGTTATGCGTTTTTTTTAGTTTACAGGTAAACTATAAGTCTAATAGAAATTTAGTATATGTAATTTTTGTGTAAAATTTTATAGCGCATCTTTTTGCCATAGACTACTTTTAAATTCGTTGTGTAGTTTAGGAGCTACAGCAAAAAGAAGTTTTTCAAAATGGCCGAGAAAATGGGTTTTTCTTTAATTACAGGTGCACTATGGGTCTAATGGAAATTTGGTAATAGTAATTTTATGTAGAATTTTCTTGCGCATCTTTTTGCCATAGACCACTTTCAAATCCGTTCTATAGTTTAGGAGCTATGGCGAAAAAACCTTTTTTTTTTAATTTTTAAAATATCAAGGTGCGTTCACAACTACACTAATATTATACGTAAAACTTGTATAAGTCACCGACGAATCCAAAAATTTAAACAATCTTGCAATAAGTTAAACGGTTAAGAAGTTATGCGTTTTTTTTAGTTTACAGGTAAACTATAAGTCTAATAGAAATTTAGTATATGTAATTTTTGTGTAAAATTTTATAGCGCATCTTTTTGCCATAGACTACTTTTAAATTCGTTGTGTAGTTTAGGAGCTACAGCAAAAAGAAGTTTTTCAAAATGGCCGAGAAAATGGGTTTTTCTTTAATTACAGGTGCACTATTGGGTCTAATGGAAATTTGGTAATAGTAATTTTATGTAGAATTTTCTTGCGCATCTTTTTGCCATAGACCACTTTCAAATCCGTTCTATAGTTTAGGAGCTATGGCGAAAAAACCTTTTTTTTTTAATTTTTAAAATATCAAGGTGCGTTCACAACTACACTAATATTATACGTAAAACTTGTATAAGTCACCGACGAATCCAAAAATTTAAACAATCTTGCAATAAGTTAAACGGTTAAGAAGTTATGCGTTTTTTTTAGTTTACAGGTAAACTATAAGTCTAATAGAAATTTAGTATATGTAATTTTTGTGTAAAATTTTATAGCGCATCTTTTTGCCATAGACTACTTTTAAATTCGTTGTGTAGTTTAGGAGCTACAGCAAAAAGAAGTTTTTCAAAATGGCCGAGAAAATGGGTTTTTCTTTAATTACAGGTGCACTATGGGTCTAATGGAAATTTGGTAATAGTAATTTTATGTAGAATTTTCTTGCGCATCTTTTTGCCATAGACCACTTTCAAATCCGTTCTATAGTTTAGGAGCTATGGCGAAAAAACCTTTTTTTTTTAATTTTTAAAATATCAAGGTGCGTTCACAACTACACTAATATTATACGTAAAACTTGTATAAGTCACCGACGAATCCAAAAATTTAAACAATCTTGCAATAAGTTAAACGGTTAAGAAGTTATGCGTTTTTTTTAGTTTACAGGTAAACTATAAGTCTAATAGAAATTTAGTATATGTAATTTTTGTGTAAAATTTTATAGCGCATCTTTTTGCCATAGACTACTTTTAAATTCGTTGTGTAGTTTAGGAGCTACAGCAAAAAGAAGTTTTTCAAAATGGCCGAGAAAATGGGTTTTTCTTTAATTACAGGTGCACTATGGGTCTAATGGAAATTTGGTAATAGTAATTTTATGTAGAATTTTCTTGCGCATCTTTTTGCCATAGACCACTTTCAAATCCGTTCTATAGTTTAGGAGCTATGGCGAAAAAACCTTTTTTTTTTAATTTTTAAAATATCAAGGTGCGTTCACAACTACACTAATATTATACGTAAAACTTGTATAAGTCACCGACGAATCCAAAAATTTAAACAATCTTGCAATAAGTTAAACGGTTAAGAAGTTATGCGTTTTTTTTAGTTTACAGGTAAACTATAAGTCTAATAGAAATTTAGTATATGTAATTTTTGTGTAAAATTTTATAGCGCATCTTTTTGCCATAGACTACTTTTAAATTCGTTGTGTAGTTTAGGAGCTACAGCAAAAAGAAGTTTTTCAAAATGGCCGAGAAAATGGGTTTTTCTTTAATTACAGGTGCACTATGGGTCTAATGGAAATTTGGTAATAGTAATTTTATGTAGAATTTTCTTGCGCATCTTTTTGCCATAGACCACTTTCAAATCCGTTCTATAGTTTAGGAGCTATGGCGAAAAAACCTTTTTTTTTAATTTTTAAAATATCAAGGTGCGTTCACAACTACACTAATATTATACGTAAAACTTGTATAAGTCACCGACGAATCCAAAAATTTAAACAATCTTGCAATAAGTTAAACGGTTAAGAAGTTATGCGTTTTTTTTAGTTTACAGGTAAACTATAAGTCTAATAGAAATTTAGTATATGTAATTTTTGTGTAAAATTTTATAGCGCATCTTTTTGCCATAGACTACTTTTAAATTCGTTGTGTAGTTTAGGAGCTACAGCAAAAAGAAGTTTTTCAAAATGGCCGAGAAAATGGGTTTTTCTTTAATTACAGGTGCACTATGGGTCTAATGGAAATTTGGTAATAGTAATTTTATGTAGAATTTTCTTGCGCATCTTTTTGCCATAGACCACTTTCAAATCCGTTCTATAGTTTAGGAGCTATGGCGAAAAAACCTTTTTTTTTTAATTTTTAAAATATCAAGGTGCGTTCACAACTACACTAATATTATACGTAAAACTTGTATAAGTCACCGACGAATCCAAAAATTTAAACAATCTTGCAATAAGTTAAACGGTTAAGAAGTTATGCGTTTTTTTTAGTTTACAGGTAAACTATAAGTCTAATAGAAATTTAGTATATGTAATTTTTGTGTAAAATTTTATAGCGCATCTTTTTGCCATAGACTACTTTTAAATTCGTTGTGTAGTTTAGGAGCTACAGCAAAAAGAAGTTTTTCAAAATGGCCGAGAAAATGGGTTTTTCTTTAATTACAGGTGCACTATGGGTCTAATGGAAATTTGGTAATAGTAATTTTATGTAGAATTTTCTTGCGCATCTTTTTGCCATAGACCACTTTCAAATCCGTTCTATAGTTTAGGAGCTATGGCGAAAAAACCTTTTTTTTTTAATTTTTAAAATATCAAGGTGCGTTCACAACTACACTAATATTATACGTAAAACTTGTATAAGTCACCGACGAATCCAAAAATTTAAACAATCTTGCAATAAGTTAAACGGTTAAGAAGTTATGCGTTTTTTTTAGTTTACAGGTAAACTATAAGTCTAATAGAAATTTAGTATATGTAATTTTTGTGTAAAATTTTATAGCGCATCTTTTTGCCATAGACTACTTTTAAATTCGTTGTGTAGTTTAGGAGCTACAGCAAAAAGAAGTTTTTCAAAATGGCCGAGAAAATGGGTTTTTCTTTAATTACAGGTGCACTATGGGTCTAATGGAAATTTGGTAATAGTAATTTTATGTAGAATTTTCTTGCGCATCTTTTTGCCATAGACCACTTTCAAATCCGTTCTATAGTTTAGGAGCTATGGCGAAAAAACCTTTTTTTTTTAATTTTTAAAATATCAAGGTGCGTTCACAACTACACTAATATTATACGTAAAACTTGTATAAGTCACCGACGAATCCAAAAATTTAAACAATCTTGCAATAAGTTAAACGGTTAAGAAGTTATGCGTTTTTTTTAGTTTACAGGTAAACTATAAGTCTAATAGAAATTTAGTATATGTAATTTTTGTGTAAAATTTTATAGCGCATCTTTTTGCCATAGACTACTTTTAAATTCGTTGTGTAGTTTAGGAGCTACAGCAAAAAGAAGTTTTTCAAAATGGCCGAGAAAATGGGTTTTTCTTTAATTACAGGTGCACTATGGGTCTAATGGAAATTTGGTAATAGTAATTTTATGTAGAATTTTCTTGCGCATCTTTTTGCCATAGACCACTTTCAAATCCGTTCTATAGTTTAGGAGCTATGGCGAAAAAACCTTTTTTTTTTAATTTTTAAAATATCAAGGTGCGTTCACAACTACACTAATATTATACGTAAAACTTGTATAAGTCACCGACGAATCCAAAAATTTAAACAATCTTGCAATAAGTTAAACGGTTAAGAAGTTATGCGTTTTTTTTAGTTTACAGGTAAACTATAAGTCTAATAGAAATTTAGTATATGTAATTTTTGTGTAAAATTTTATAGCGCATCTTTTTGCCATAGACTACTTTTAAATTCGTTGTGTAGTTTAGGAGCTACAGCAAAAAGAAGTTTTTCAAAATGGCCGAGAAAATGGGTTTTTCTTTAATTACAGGTGCACTATGGGTCTAATGGAAATTTGGTAATAGTAATTTTATGTAGAATTTTCTTGCGCATCTTTTTGCCATAGACCACTTTCAAATCCGTTCTATAGTTTAGGAGCTATGGCGAAAAAACCTTTTTTTTTAATTTTTAAAATATCAAGGTGCGTTCACAACTACACTAATATTATACGTAAAACTTGTATAAGTCACCGACGAATCCAAAAATTTAAACAATCTTGCAATAAGTTAAACGGTTAAGAAGTTATGCGTTTTTTTTAGTTTACAGGTAAACTATAAGTCTAATAGAAATTTAGTATATGTAATTTTTGTGTAAAATTTTATAGCGCATCTTTTTGCCATAGACTACTTTTAAATTCGTTGTGTAGTTTAGGAGCTACAGCAAAAAGAAGTTTTTCAAAATGGCCGAGAAAATGGGTTTTTCTTTAATTACAGGTGCACTATGGGTCTAATGGAAATTTGGTAATAGTAATTTTATGTAGAATTTTCTTGCGCATCTTTTTGCCATAGACCACTTTCAAATCCGTTCTATAGTTTAGGAGCTATGGCGAAAAAACCTTTTTTTTTTAATTTTTAAAATATCAAGGTGCGTTCACAACTACACTAATATTATACGTAAAACTTGTATAAGTCACCGACGAATCCAAAAATTTAAACAATCTTGCAATAAGTTAAACGGTTAAGAAGTTATGCGTTTTTTTTAGTTTACAGGTAAACTATAAGTCTAATAGAAATTTAGTATATGTAATTTTTGTGTAAAATTTTATAGCGCATCTTTTTGCCATAGACTACTTTTAAATTCGTTGTGTAGTTTAGGAGCTACAGCAAAAAGAAGTTTTTCAAAATGGCCGAGAAAATGGGTTTTTCTTTAATTACAGGTGCACTATGGGTCTAATGGAAATTTGGTAATAGTAATTTTATGTAGAATTTTCTTGCGCATCTTTTTGCCATAGACCACTTTCAAATCCGTTCTATAGTTTAGGAGCTATGGCGAAAAAACCTTTTTTTTTTAATTTTTAAAATATCAAGGTGCGTTCACAACTACACTAATATTATACGTAAAACTTGTATAAGTCACCGACGAATCCAAAAATTTAAACAATCTTGCAATAAGTTAAACGGTTAAGAAGTTATGCGTTTTTTTTAGTTTACAGGTAAACTATAAGTCTAATAGAAATTTAGTATATGTAATTTTTGTGTAAAATTTTATAGCGCATCTTTTTGCCATAGACTACTTTTAAATTCGTTGTGTAGTTTAGGAGCTACAGCAAAAAGAAGTTTTTCAAAATGGCCGAGAAAATGGGTTTTTCTTTAATTACAGGTGCACTATGGGTCTAATGGAAATTTGGTAATAGTAATTTTATGTAGAATTTTCTTGCGCATCTTTTTGCCATAGACCACTTTCAAATCCGTTCTATAGTTTAGGAGCTATGGCGAAAAAACCTTTTTTTTTTAATTTTTAAAATATCAAGGTGCGTTCACAACTACACTAATATTATACGTAAAACTTGTATAAGTCACCGACGAATCCAAAAATTTAAACAATCTTGCAATAAGTTAAACGGTTAAGAAGTTATGCGTTTTTTTTAGTTTACAGGTAAACTATAAGTCTAATAGAAATTTAGTATATGTAATTTTTGTGTAAAATTTTATAGCGCATCTTTTTGCCATAGACTACTTTTAAATTCGTTGTGTAGTTTAGGAGCTACAGCAAAAAGAAGTTTTTCAAAATGGCCGAGAAAATGGGTTTTTCTTTAATTACAGGTGCACTATGGGTCTAATGGAAATTTGGTAATAGTAATTTTATGTAGAATTTTCTTGCGCATCTTTTTGCCATAGACCACTTTCAAATCCGTTCTATAGTTTAGGAGCTATGGCGAAAAAACCTTTTTTTTTTAATTTTTAAAATATCAAGGTGCGTTCACAACTACACTAATATTATACGTAAAACTTGTATAAGTCACCGACGAATCCAAAAATTTAAACAATCTTGCAATAAGTTAAACGGTTAAGAAGTTATGCGTTTTTTTTAGTTTACAGGTAAACTATAAGTCTAATAGAAATTTAGTATATGTAATTTTTGTGTAAAATTTTATAGCGCATCTTTTTGCCATAGACTACTTTTAAATTCGTTGTGTAGTTTAGGAGCTACAGCAAAAAGAAGTTTTTCAAAATGGCCGAGAAAATGGGTTTTTCTTTAATTACAGGTGCACTATGGGTCTAATGGAAATTTGGTAATAGTAATTTTATGTAGAATTTTCTTGCGCATCTTTTTGCCATAGACCACTTTCAAATCCGTTCTATAGTTTAGGAGCTATGGCGAAAAAACCTTTTTTTTTTAATTTTTAAAATATCAAGGTGCGTTCACAACTACACTAATATTATACGTAAAACTTGTATAAGTCACCGACGAATCCAAAAATTTAAACAATCTTGCAATAAGTTAAACGGTTAAGAAGTTATGCGTTTTTTTTAGTTTACAGGTAAACTATAAGTCTAATAGAAATTTAGTATATGTAATTTTTGTGTAAAATTTTATAGCGCATCTTTTTGCCATAGACTACTTTTAAATTCGTTGTGTAGTTTAGGAGCTACAGCAAAAAGAAGTTTTTCAAAATGGCCGAGAAAATGGGTTTTTCTTTAATTACAGGTGCACTATGGGTCTAATGGAAATTTGGTAATAGTAATTTTATGTAGAATTTTCTTGCGCATCTTTTTGCCATAGACCACTTTCAAATCCGTTCTATAGTTTAGGAGCTATGGCGAAAAAACCTTTTTTTTTTAATTTTTAAAATATCAAGGTGCGTTCACAACTACACTAATATTATACGTAAAACTTGTATAAGTCACCGACGAATCCAAAAATTTAAACAATCTTGCAATAAGTTAAACGGTTAAGAAGTTATGCGTTTTTTTTAGTTTACAGGTAAACTATAAGTCTAATAGAAATTTAGTATATGTAATTTTTGTGTAAAATTTTATAGCGCATCTTTTTGCCATAGACTACTTTTAAATTCGTTGTGTAGTTTAGGAGCTACAGCAAAAAGAAGTTTTTCAAAATGGCCGAGAAAATGGGTTTTTCTTTAATTACAGGTGCACTATGGGTCTAATGGAAATTTGGTAATAGTAATTTTATGTAGAATTTTCTTGCGCATCTTTTTGCCATAGACCACTTTCAAATCCGTTCTATAGTTTAGGAGCTATGGCGAAAAAACCTTTTTTTTTTAATTTTTAAAATATCAAGGTGCGTTCACAACTACACTAATATTATACGTAAAACTTGTATAAGTCACCGACGAATCCAAAAATTTAAACAATCTTGCAATAAGTTAAACGGTTAAGAAGTTATGCGTTTTTTTTAGTTTACAGGTAAACTATAAGTCTAATAGAAATTTAGTATATGTAATTTTTGTGTAAAATTTTATAGCGCATCTTTTTGCCATAGACTACTTTTAAATTCGTTGTGTAGTTTAGGAGCTACAGCAAAAAGAAGTTTTTCAAAATGGCCGAGAAAATGGGTTTTTCTTTAATTACAGGTGCACTATGGGTCTAATGGAAATTTGGTAATAGTAATTTTATGTAGAATTTTCTTGCGCATCTTTTTGCCATAGACCACTTTCAAATCCGTTCTATAGTTTAGGAGCTATGGCGAAAAAACCTTTTTTTTTTAATTTTTAAAATATCAAGGTGCGTTCACAACTACACTAATATTATACGTAAAACTTGTATAAGTCACCGACGAATCCAAAAATTTAAACAATCTTGCAATAAGTTAAACGGTTAAGAAGTTATGCGTTTTTTTTAGTTTACAGGTAAACTATAAGTCTAATAGAAATTTAGTATATGTAATTTTTGTGTAAAATTTTATAGCGCATCTTTTTGCCATAGACTACTTTTAAATTCGTTGTGTAGTTTAGGAGCTACAGCAAAAAGAAGTTTTTCAAAATGGCCGAGAAAATGGGTTTTTCTTTAATTACAGGTGCACTATGGGTCTAATGGAAATTTGGTAATAGTAATTTTATGTAGAATTTTCTTGCGCATCTTTTTGCCATAGACCACTTTCAAATCCGTTCTATAGTTTAGGAGCTATGGCGAAAAAACCTTTTTTTTTTAATTTTTAAAATATCAAGGTGCGTTCACAACTACACTAATATTATACGTAAAACTTGTATAAGTCACCGACGAATCCAAAAATTTAAACAATCTTGCAATAAGTTAAACGGTTAAGAAGTTATGCGTTTTTTTTAGTTTACAGGTAAACTATAAGTCTAATAGAAATTTAGTATATGTAATTTTTGTGTAAAATTTTATAGCGCATCTTTTTGCCATAGACTACTTTTAAATTCGTTGTGTAGTTTAGGAGCTACAGCAAAAAGAAGTTTTTCAAAATGGCCGAGAAAATGGGTTTTTCTTTAATTACAGGTGCACTATGGGTCTAATGGAAATTTGGTAATAGTAATTTTATGTAGAATTTTCTTGCGCATCTTTTTGCCATAGACCACTTTCAAATCCGTTCTATAGTTTAGGAGCTATGGCGAAAAAACCTTTTTTTTTTAATTTTTAAAATATCAAGGTGCGTTCACAACTACACTAATATTATACGTAAAACTTGTATAAGTCACCGACGAATCCAAAAATTTAAACAATCTTGCAATAAGTTAAACGGTTAAGAAGTTATGCGTTTTTTTTAGTTTACAGGTAAACTATAAGTCTAATAGAAATTTAGTATATGTAATTTTTGTGTAAAATTTTATAGCGCATCTTTTTGCCATAGACTACTTTTAAATTCGTTGTGTAGTTTAGGAGCTACAGCAAAAAGAAGTTTTTCAAAATGGCCGAGAAAATGGGTTTTTCTTTAATTACAGGTGCACTATGGGTCTAATGGAAATTTGGTAATAGTAATTTTATGTAGAATTTTCTTGCGCATCTTTTTGCCATAGACCACTTTCAAATCCGTTCTATAGTTTAGGAGCTATGGCGAAAAAACCTTTTTTTTTTAATTTTTAAAATATCAAGGTGCGTTCACAACTACACTAATATTATACGTAAAACTTGTATAAGTCACCGACGAATCCAAAAATTTAAACAATCTTGCAATAAGTTAAACGGTTAAGAAGTTATGCGTTTTTTTTAGTTTACAGGTAAACTATAAGTCTAATAGAAATTTAGTATATGTAATTTTTGTGTAAAATTTTATAGCGCATCTTTTTGCCATAGACTACTTTTAAATTCGTTGTGTAGTTTAGGAGCTACAGCAAAAAGAAGTTTTTCAAAATGGCCGAGAAAATGGGTTTTTCTTTAATTACAGGTGCACTATGGGTCTAATGGAAATTTGGTAATAGTAATTTTATGTAGAATTTTCTTGCGCATCTTTTTGCCATAGACCACTTTCAAATCCGTTCTATAGTTTAGGAGCTATGGCGAAAAAACCTTTTTTTTTTAATTTTTAAAATATCAAGGTGCGTTCACAACTACACTAATATTATACGTAAAACTTGTATAAGTCACCGACGAATCCAAAAATTTAAACAATCTTGCAATAAGTTAAACGGTTAAGAAGTTATGCGTTTTTTTTAGTTTACAGGTAAACTATAAGTCTAATAGAAATTTAGTATATGTAATTTTTGTGTAAAATTTTATAGCGCATCTTTTTGCCATAGACTACTTTTAAATTCGTTGTGTAGTTTAGGAGCTACAGCAAAAAGAAGTTTTTCAAAATGGCCGAGAAAATGGGTTTTTCTTTAATTACAGGTGCACTATGGGTCTAATGGAAATTTGGTAATAGTAATTTTATGTAGAATTTTCTTGCGCATCTTTTTGCCATAGACCACTTTCAAATCCGTTCTATAGTTTAGGAGCTATGGCGAAAAAACCTTTTTTTTTTAATTTTTAAAATATCAAGGTGCGTTCACAACTACACTAATATTATACGTAAAACTTGTATAAGTCACCGACGAATCCAAAAATTTAAACAATCTTGCAATAAGTTAAACGGTTAAGAAGTTATGCGTTTTTTTTAGTTTACAGGTAAACTATAAGTCTAATAGAAATTTAGTATATGTAATTTTTGTGTAAAATTTTATAGCGCATCTTTTTGCCATAGACTACTTTTAAATTCGTTGTGTAGTTTAGGAGCTACAGCAAAAAGAAGTTTTTCAAAATGGCCGAGAAAATGGGTTTTTCTTTAATTACAGGTGCACTATGGGTCTAATGGAAATTTGGTAATAGTAATTTTATGTAGAATTTTCTTGCGCATCTTTTTGCCATAGACCACTTTCAAATCCGTTCTATAGTTTAGGAGCTATGGCGAAAAAACCTTTTTTTTTTAATTTTTAAAATATCAAGGTGCGTTCACAACTACACTAATATTATACGTAAAACTTGTATAAGTCACCGACGAATCCAAAAATTTAAACAATCTTGCAATAAGTTAAACGGTTAAGAAGTTATGCGTTTTTTTTAGTTTACAGGTAAACTATAAGTCTAATAGAAATTTAGTATATGTAATTTTTGTGTAAAATTTTATAGCGCATCTTTTTGCCATAGACTACTTTTAAATTCGTTGTGTAGTTTAGGAGCTACAGCAAAAAGAAGTTTTTCAAAATGGCCGAGAAAATGGGTTTTTCTTTAATTACAGGTGCACTATGGGTCTAATGGAAATTTGGTAATAGTAATTTTATGTAGAATTTTCTTGCGCATCTTTTTGCCATAGACCACTTTCAAATCCGTTCTATAGTTTAGGAGCTATGGCGAAAAAACCTTTTTTTTTTAATTTTTAAAATATCAAGGTGCGTTCACAACTACACTAATATTATACGTAAAACTTGTATAAGTCACCGACGAATCCAAAAATTTAAACAATCTTGCAATAAGTTAAACGGTTAAGAAGTTATGCGTTTTTTTTAGTTTACAGGTAAACTATAAGTCTAATAGAAATTTAGTATATGTAATTTTTGTGTAAAATTTTATAGCGCATCTTTTTGCCATAGACTACTTTTAAATTCGTTGTGTAGTTTAGGAGCTACAGCAAAAAGAAGTTTTTCAAAATGGCCGAGAAAATGGGTTTTTCTTTAATTACAGGTGCACTATGGGTCTAATGGAAATTTGGTAATAGTAATTTTATGTAGAATTTTCTTGCGCATCTTTTTGCCATAGACCACTTTCAAATCCGTTCTATAGTTTAGGAGCTATGGCGAAAAAACCTTTTTTTTTTAATTTTTAAAATATCAAGGTGCGTTCACAACTACACTAATATTATACGTAAAACTTGTATAAGTCACCGACGAATCCAAAAATTTAAACAATCTTGCAATAAGTTAAACGGTTAAGAAGTTATGCGTTTTTTTTAGTTTACAGGTAAACTATAAGTCTAATAGAAATTTAGTATATGTAATTTTTGTGTAAAATTTTATAGCGCATCTTTTTGCCATAGACTACTTTTAAATTCGTTGTGTAGTTTAGGAGCTACAGCAAAAAGAAGTTTTTCAAAATGGCCGAGAAAATGGGTTTTTCTTTAATTACAGGTGCACTATGGGTCTAATGGAAATTTGGTAATAGTAATTTTATGTAGAATTTTCTTGCGCATCTTTTTGCCATAGACCACTTTCAAATCCGTTCTATAGTTTAGGAGCTATGGCGAAAAAACCTTTTTTTTTTAATTTTTAAAATATCAAGGTGCGTTCACAACTACACTAATATTATACGTAAAACTTGTATAAGTCACCGACGAATCCAAAAATTTAAACAATCTTGCAATAAGTTAAACGGTTAAGAAGTTATGCGTTTTTTTTAGTTTACAGGTAAACTATAAGTCTAATAGAAATTTAGTATATGTAATTTTTGTGTAAAATTTTATAGCGCATCTTTTTGCCATAGACTACTTTTAAATTCGTTGTGTAGTTTAGGAGCTACAGCAAAAAGAAGTTTTTCAAAATGGCCGAGAAAATGGGTTTTTCTTTAATTACAGGTGCACTATGGGTCTAATGGAAATTTGGTAATAGTAATTTTATGTAGAATTTTCTTGCGCATCTTTTTGCCATAGACCACTTTCAAATCCGTTCTATAGTTTAGGAGCTATGGCGAAAAAACCTTTTTTTTTTAATTTTTAAAATATCAAGGTGCGTTCACAACTACACTAATATTATACGTAAAACTTGTATAAGTCACCGACGAATCCAAAAATTTAAACAATCTTGCAATAAGTTAAACGGTTAAGAAGTTATGCGTTTTTTTTAGTTTACAGGTAAACTATAAGTCTAATAGAAATTTAGTATATGTAATTTTTGTGTAAAATTTTATAGCGCATCTTTTTGCCATAGACTACTTTTAAATTCGTTGTGTAGTTTAGGAGCTACAGCAAAAAGAAGTTTTTCAAAATGGCCGAGAAAATGGGTTTTTCTTTAATTACAGGTGCACTATGGGTCTAATGGAAATTTGGTAATAGTAATTTTATGTAGAATTTTCTTGCGCATCTTTTTGCCATAGACCACTTTCAAATCCGTTCTATAGTTTAGGAGCTATGGCGAAAAAACCTTTTTTTTTTAATTTTTAAAATATCAAGGTGCGTTCACAACTACACTAATATTATACGTAAAACTTGTATAAGTCACCGACGAATCCAAAAATTTAAACAATCTTGCAATAAGTTAAACGGTTAAGAAGTTATGCGTTTTTTTTAGTTTACAGGTAAACTATAAGTCTAATAGAAATTTAGTATATGTAATTTTTGTGTAAAATTTTATAGCGCATCTTTTTGCCATAGACTACTTTTAAATTCGTTGTGTAGTTTAGGAGCTACAGCAAAAAGAAGTTTTTCAAAATGGCCGACAAAATTTCCATTAATTAACCCTTGACACGCCGATATCTCGAAAACCGGGAGGCCTACCAAAAAATAAATTACATATTTGAAATCAGCGTAAAAAGTTACGTTAATATAGGTCATAAATTTTACATTCACGGTAATATACCTTGTTAAAATATCATTTTTTTCGAATAATTTTTCGACTACCAAATGTTCTAAAATGTTCTATCAAGCTTCAAGTGTTATTATCTCATGAACCATAAGAGATAGAAGTCTGAAATTTTTATATGAGGTAGTCTAGACTCTCCTTTATAAAATTTATATAATGTTTCTATTAGGAGCCTTAAGGGGGCCACACTAGAGCCATGCATTCTATGGTTTGCACAAGCGTTACATTTATTGACATAGCATGCTTGCAACGTTAATTACAAGCTACAATAAAGACCTAGGATGCTCAAATTTTAATATGAGATAGTCTAGACACTACTTTATAAATTTTATATAAAGTTTCTATTAGGAGCCTTAAGGGGGCCACACTAGAGCCATGCATTCTATGGTTTGCACAAGCGTTACATTTATTGACATAGCATGCTTGCAACGTTAATTACAAGCTACAATAAAGACCTAGGATGCTCAAATTTTAATATGAGATAGTCTAGACACTCCTTTATAAATTTTATATAAAGTTTCTATTAGGGGGCACATTATTATAATTTTAAATATAAACGGCCGTAACGATAAAAACAAATGTCGTAACGATAAAAACAAATGTCGTAATGATAAAAACAAATGTCGTAATGATAAAAACAAATGTCGTAACGATAAAAGCAAATGTCCATTATTTAACCCTTGACACGCCGATATCTCGAAAACCGGGAGGCCTACCAAAAAATAAATTGCATATTTGAAATCAGCGTAAAAAGTTACGTCACAATACGTTATAAATTTTACATTTGGAGACCATCGACTTTTTGTGAAATTAACAAGAGTATAACCTTTAAAATTTTAACAAAAAAGCAAATTTTTTTTTTTCGAAATTTAACAACGTTTTTGAACGTAGAATTTCCCGCTGATTTCAAAGATTATATATATATATATATATATATATATATATATATATATATATATATATATTGTTCATTGAAAATATTTAATATTTAGTAAATAATTATATTTAATGTTATGTGTGTAACTGTAATATATTTTTGCAGGCGTAATAAATTCTATGTTTTTCTTGTTCCATTATATTGGGATCTGTATTATCGACACGCATGCGCGCGCGGTAGATTCAAATCAAAGGAATGCATAATCTTTATATATACGATAGAGTAGGGGAAGTAGCGGTATATGTACGTATAAAACAACTAAGGCAAGACGGTCGCTTGCAATCTCTCGCGTAAAACAAGTTGAGGTTATTTAAATATCTATTCATATGCACATGGATAGTAGAATACTGGCTCAACCATATTATTTGTAATGTTATTAAAAAAAGGTAAAATAATGGTATTCTAATCTTTAAGTAAATAGTACATATCGTACTTTTTACATTTTATATTTAAATTAAGATATATAATAATATTGTTATGAATGATTTGTTTGTTTTAATTTTTTCAGAATAATATATATTAATATTTTATTAATCATCTTCGTTTTCGTATATACATAAATATATTTATCGTAAAGAAATCGTAAAGTGTTATAAAGTATCGTATCTTTTATATTTTTATTTTCATATTGTAATCGTAAAAGTAAAGTAAACTAAAAAAAATAATTCTTTATTCAGACAGCGGATTCGAACTCATAACGTTTGGATATGTTGAAAAGAAGGGCGGTAGACGTAAAAGGAATTCACCCCATCCCATAAATAAAGTAGTTGTGTGTCTGAATTAATAGTACAACATACGTCCAATATATCTGTTTCACACAGGTACATCACATCATATATATTCTTCTTCTTCCCTCCCTCACTCACTCATCATCATCAAATCTGAGTGTCATATAAATATATATAACTTGCTGGCTGGCTTGGCTGCTCGGCTGCTCGGCTCGCGGTCTGCGGGGTTGGCGGGGTTCCACAGGTGTGGGGTGTGGGTTGATTCGTCTTCTGTACTATAGCCACTGGACCACGAGGTATCCGAACTGTGATTCAATTTTAGGGAAAATAAACTTACCACTCTACATATTAAATAATAATTTATTAATTTGAGTGTACCGGTCTGTGATTCACAAATATATTATATATATTCGTGTTCGTCGTGTTCTTTTAATATATTACGCTGCTGTGTTATTTTAATTATTTATTCAATTAAACGTTTGATACTTAATATAAATATTATGTGTATTCTGTGTGTGTGTGTGTGGTAGATTTTCACATTTTCTAAAGGTACAACATGCTTATTTATATTGTTTGTTATATTATATATATAATACGTATTATTTTCTGTTGCATCAGCGTTTGTTTGTTTTAACCTAAAATAACGCTAGGTCATTTTTTTTACGTTTACATTACATTGAACGCGGTTTTACATAATTTTACACGTTATATATATAGTCATTAAATAAATGGAAAAGGTTTGAATTAACAATCTATTCATTTGATACGTAACATTACATCTTCTTGTATAGAGAGTTATTTTTAATTGTTACCTTACCTTACCTTACTTTACATTATATTAACAACAAAAAAAAACAGGAGTAATTGTTCGATAGAGCTACACCTTTTGTTTTGAATCTTATTAAAAAACTATTGCATGTTCGTATGTTTTACGGTATTTGTTGTATACTTAAAACATGTACAAATCTTACGTAATATACATTATACCTCTTTTTACGTAGAAAAAAACAATATTAATGGTTAAAGTTAAATGTTCAAATTTGAGGTTAGAAATAATATGACATTGTGCTATATATAAATGACAAACATTTATTGGTCAACTTTAAGCATAAATTCTTTCCATTTTTTAATAAAAAATGGTATAATGTATATTACATTACATATTTGTAAATATTTTCACTATATTAAAAGCATCATGAAATTTACGAAAGTGCTATAGTTTTTTTATAAGATTCAAAACAAAAGGTGTAGCTCTACCAAAATTTACATTTCAGATCAGCCGTGTTTTTTTGGCTGGGACTGGGTGTTTATGAATATCACTAATTATGTGCCAACACAACCATAGATTAATATTTACAAGCAGCGGTGTAATCTATATATGCGAGGTATCTATACCATGGAACTGCTAACATTATCAAGAGGTCGTAGATGATACAACTGGCTTTGGTAAGTGTCTTTTAACTTCTTGTTCTATGGAACTCATTCTGCAGTCGATTTTATTTCATTTTAAAAATGACATGACTCTCTAAATGGTAGAAATACATTTTAATTATTAGTTTAAGCATTCAGGTGATAGTTAACAGTGCATGGTGGGTAATAAATTTTACAAAAACATTGAATTAAAATAAACACAATTCTATATTCTTATATATTTGGTTCTGAATTTTGTATGGTAGCTCAAAAACGGCTCCAGTGAATTTTTTGAAAATTTCCTATTTCGTAGAGAAAAAAATTCTAAGACTTTTGGCGTCCTCGGATTTTCCCCCGAAATTCCTGGAAACCCGGAAAATTTTTTTTTTAATTTTTGCTCTATAACTTTTAATTCGTAAAAAATAGAAAGTTGAAATTTTGCAAATGTATTACGATGTAATAACGTTGCTACGTTTTTTGAAAATTGGAAATTTGAAAATGGAAAAAGGGCGTTAAGAAAATTAGAGAGCTCAGTAAGGGAGAAAACTAAAATTTTGGATTGCGTAAAGATTAAGTTGTATATGTTATAAAAAAAAATATTCAAAAGTCAAAAAATTTATTTGGGGGCACGGAGGCGGTTTTTGCCGTGGGTAAAAATTGTGCAGGAATTTTCTATATGGGTTAACTTTAGTATATTATTTACAAATCGAAAAAAAGTTGGTCAAATAGCGAATAAATTCAAAATATTTTATTGTTGAGCGAGTTAAATATTTCAATTTAAAAATAGAATTAAAATTTGAATTATTTTGTTGGATTCAAATCATACACACTAAAAAGACGTCGCTTTGTGACGGGGCTAAATTCTAGTTCATTTATAAGTTTCGTGTTTCAATATAATGTTCTGTGGGACAAGAAAACTATAAATTACAAAAGTAAGGTAGCAGCAATTATGAAATGAGATTGGAAAGAATTTGAATATGACAGGTAATATTATTAGAATATAATTTAATTTGAAAATGACTGTGGAAATGACAAATGTGTTTTCATTTTCTTCAGGTAAAGATTCCGAAGATTACTTTGCTAGATTACGAGCCAAGTAAGCAAGGCTCAAAAGAGAGCTAACATTTCTTGACGATGTAGTTGTGCCAAGAAGGTAACTAATAGTGTTTGTAATATTAAATAAATTGAAATAATCAATACAATCAATCAATACAAGTAATAATCGCTTTTCATCTATCAGTTTGATGCCATTATCTATTAATCATGGTTTCAGAAAAAGAAAAAAGGGAATCAGAGCAGTGGCGTAGCTACCGTCATATCAATGATACGGTCTATAGGGGCCCCAAACCTGTGTAAGCAACAATTCGTCTTTTTTCTTCATTATTTGAAATCATTAATCCTGTTTCTAAAGCTTTACAGCATGAAATTAATGACTTACAGAAAGCTAGCATTTTACTAAGTAATCTATTGAATTGACTGAGTGAAATAAGAAATCCAAATTCATTCCATGGTTTGCATAAAGGGGTCCAGAGATCTAGCAAAAGAGTGGGGGAAAACAATTGTTTCCAAAATTAAAAGAAAGAAGAAAACGAAGCGTTTTTTTGATGTGCTATCAGAAGATGAGAGAATTGCTGTTAGATAGATTAATTTCTCAAACTAAACAAATATTTCAGAGTCTGTGTGACCTAAGTAATATGTTAGAAGTATTACAACCGGAAAACTCTTATCTTTACCAAACTAAATAATAAAAAAGTATGCCGGAAAATTGTCTGCTAAATACAGTAAAGACTTGTCAGTTGATTTTTATGAACAATTAATTGCTTGGCTTAAAATCTGAAATTCAGAAAATTCATTCCATTAAGGAACTCCTGGAATTATCGCTGATTAAATTCAACAGCCTTGCATCCAGTTTTCCGGATGCTTTCTATTCTTGGCCCTTCCGGTTACAAGTGCAACAGCTGAAAGAAGTTTTTCGAAATTAAAACTGTTAAAAAATTATCTAAACACTTCTATGGGATAGAAAAAGCTCTCAGACTTGTCACTATTGTCTTTAGAGGCAGAAAATTTAAGAAAAACTTAAATCATCTTCAGCTATGAATGATTTAATAAATAAGTTCGCCGAACAAAAGGCAAGAAAAGTGTTTATTTGATTTGAATTGTTTGGCTAGCTTATTTCCTAGAAGTAATAATTGTAAGTAATAACGTATAAACAATATATAATTAATTTAGTTCAATGCGAGCGTTTTTGTTCCTTTTGTGAAAAATAAATAACCTGGAGTTGTCCAAAATGTTAAACAACCAACATCTGAGCTAGACTTTTGTTGTGGTCTTATATACAAATACTAGATGGATTAATTATTCGATTTGCTGTTGCTTTAAAATTTTAACTTTAATAAAAGATGAATAACATATACAATATATTGTATTTGTTCCTGTATTTTTTAGAACCTTGTATTTCAATGGTTCTCTTTAAAATAAATAAGAGTATTTATTATTCAGTGGAACTTATTTAATTTTAACTACCATTGACTACGCTAGGCAACTGTTCTAATTTAAACTACTATTATTACGATACAACTTATTACTTATTAACTCATATAATATAAATAAAGATACTATATAGTAATATAACTAGAAATAACTAGAAATTTCAAATGTCCAATATACTCTATTCCTTTTGAATCATTAATTAAACCTATGGATATATATATGAACACACAATTATTATCAAAATCATTTAAATAATATATACAGATGCATTGGTCCATTGATTTAGAAAGAAATAAAGCAGGATTTGCTAAATATGAACAAATACATTTATTATTTGATAAATTTAAATAAAATAACAAAGTTAGCTCTTATACTGGAGAACAATTAGCAATATTAAAAGCACTGGAAATTAATGAAAATATCAACAATAATAAAATTATAATAATAACGGATTCTTTAAGTGTTTTAAAAAATTTAAATTCTAATGATCACAAATCAAATAATGATATTTTGACACGCAAAATTAAGGGGGTGTATTTCAATTTAATAAATAAAAATAATACCATAAAATGTATGTGGATACCAGGACATTGTGGAATAAAGAAATAAAATGTGTTCTTCAAGAACAATAATTTTTAACAATATTTCACTTTCATAATCTCTGTATAGATAATGATTTCATTCTATTTTAAACTAGCTGACCCGGCGAACTTCGTACCGCCTAACAGTCAATGAATGTCGTGTTACCTTTTAGCTGAACTAATTTAGGCTTTGATGAACGTAATACAATGATACAAAATAATATTTATTAATATAGATAGAAACCTAAAAATTTTATTATGATGAATGATGATGAAAACATACAGAATGAGAATAAAAATTAAAAAAATAATAATAATTAATTAATTCAAACTCATGTCAGAAAAAAATGATTGAAAACTATGTTGTGCAGATTGGAATACACTCGGATTAATTCATTAATGGGATTTTCATTCAAGCACCTTGTGGTAAACGACATTCTTTGTTTTTTGGTCAGGCGCAAGAACAAATAAAGCGGATGGTTTGCCGACACGTAAGCATGCCACGTACAATTGACCATGAGAAAAACATGCATTTTCTAGATTGAGGCCACAAATAGTCAAGGATTGGCCCTGTGATTTGTGTATCGTCATGGCGAAGGCAAGACGAATCGGGAATTAAATTTCTAAGCATGATGACTACCGAGCCAACCTTAAGTTTTAAATTGTGCGGTGGTAAACCAGGCACATCCAAGGAGTTTAAAAATTCACTTGGATAATTAGTGGCTTCTTCTTCGTTTGTTACACAGTCGACAGATTTGAATGAATACAGAGTACCTACGATTTGATTTTGAATTATAAAATTGAGGTCATCTACATCTTTATTTTTAGCGGCCAAAATTGCTCGCTCACTTAACCATTTAGTATTTTTGTGGTTAGCAATGATATCCGGGAATACTTTGTTGATAAGCTCGTCTATTGATGATACAAAATTGCAAACATTTGGAGGAAATGAAATCAAACCGCTCGATTTGTCAACAGGAACACGGCCATTACCAAAAGTCAGCAATTGCTTCGAGAAATCATCAGCAGATAGATCGTTCAACAATTCAACTCTCATATTTACAGACAGTTGAAGTTTCTTTACATATCGCCACAGATTTGATGCTTTGAGGCAAGCGTTTATTTCGTCGGCAGCAGTAGATCTTGGAATGACTGGTAGTGTTTGTCGGAAATCGCCAGATAATAAAATCATTGCATTACCAAAACATCTCGAGTCATTGCGCAGATCTTTTAATGTTCGGTCTAGTGCTTCCAATGCGCGTTTGTGCGCCATTAAATTCCCTTTGCTTAGGATTCAACAGAGGTACATTCGTTTGGACTGATTGGATTAGTTCATGTGCATCATATTCACGTTCACGTTCCGATTCTCTATTAAATGCGTCATTCATTCCGCGATCTGGCGCTGGCATTCCTAACCTAACTTACAAACTGCCGCAAACTGCCGCAAGCAGTTCATAATTTTAAATTTTTGTAATATCCATTCAACGCCTGATTAGTAGGCAACAATACAAACAGGATTTAAAGAACACATATCTTCGGTCAAGAGCAAAGTTTTCATTGTTTTTGAGATGTATTATGCTATTCGGGGCGGAGACAAATCCAACGAATCAATAACCATAAATATTGGTTCAGCAGATCTCGAGTTATAAGTGTTGCAACAAACCCGTCTTTCTTTTATATATATAGATACACTTCTGCTTCTTTTTAATGTCCTGATATTTACTAGAGCAATATTTTGAGTGGCATCAGTTAGAGTTCTACATTCTCCAGGAATTAAATTCACTTCACTTTCTATTTCCTTGTTGTTCTGTTGTTTTAATATAATTATGCAAACAGTTGGTTGCTTTCATTACAGAATCCGCTGTTGTTTCTTCATTTTGCATTAATGACACGGTGAAATATTCTAAATCTGAAGATTAAAATCTCTATCTCCTGGCCCGTGGTAATCTGTAATTAAGTATTCTTTTATCACGACTTAACTGAAGATCAGAAGATTATTATGAAGTGGAAACGCCTCGTCTACAAAATAGAATCTAAATTTGGATGTAACATATAATAATCTCTTCCTTTTAACTGACTTTTGTTAATGAAATCTTGGTTTCTCAAATTGAAGTTTAATTTTTTGATTATATTAAAAATTTCATATGAAGGTAATTTCACTTTCATCTCAATTTCTAAATTTATTGATTCCTTTGCCAATTTATCCGCAATTTCGTTTCCTCTTATTCCACAATGTCCTGGTATCCACATACATTTTATGGTATTATTTTTATTTATTATATTGAAATACATCTCCTTAATTTTGCGTGTCAAAATATCATTATTTGATTTGTTATCATTAGAATTTAAATTTTTTAAAACACTTAAAGAATCCGTTATTATTATAATTTTATTATTGTTGATATTTTCATTAATTTCCAGTGCTTTTAATATTGCTAATTGTTCTCCAGTATTAGAGCTAACTTTGTTATTTCATTTAAATTTATCAAATAATAAATGTATTTGTTCATATTTAGCAAATCCTGATTTATTTCTTTCTAAACCAATGGACCAATGCATCTGTATATATAATTTTTGTTAAATTTCTATTAAATTGATGCATTAGGTTTAAAAACATTTCATTATTTATCGCATTATTAAATGATTTTGATAATAATTGTATGGCATCCTAATATTAAATTAAATTAATAGTAAATTATCAATATTTTGTAGAATTAATTCATTTTTGGATAAGGTCTGCCCAAATGAAGATACCTGTAATATTCCACCATCATTTTGAGAGCCTATAAATTTATAATTTGCATCACAAATTGCGAAAGGTATAATGCTGATTTTTCTTTTTATAGTTAAAGTACTGGGAACCTGTTTTATTAATAGTTTCTTTTATAATTTTGCAAGCAGTAGACTTTCCAATTCTGAAGGAAAATGCTAGACTTGGCAGTGAATCTCCTGGCGGAAAATTAACTAATCTCGCTTCAGGAGGGTATAGTAAATTGTCAAATTGTGAAATACATACTCGAGTAAAGTTAAAAAATAATGGCTCATTTCTTGAATGAGGTTATTAAAATACCCCTGTTGGTCATGATTTTGATTAAAGGGATGAACTCACCATCTAGGTCTACGATTCCTTTTATTTTCTATCAAAATAATACCTGTGCAATAACACAAATCCTTCTTCTTTTACCTATTAACTACTATTAGTAATTTACGCAGCATTTTAAATTATATTCTATACAACAATCAAATATTTTTACTATGTAATATAGTTTTTCTTAATTAAATGTTTTTAATTTAAAATATTGGACCTTATAAGGTTCTAAAAAAACTAAGGAAACTTAAAAAATAAATTAAATTAAATACAAAATACAGCATTAAATTAAGAATGTATTTACATTATCTGAGGTTATTATAGTTGCATATACCCCAGGCGTTAGAATTAGTAAATTATAATATCTAACATGTAAACGGGCTTGTGTCCTCATTTTTTAGTGGTCGATTTTCAATTGTTGATTGAAATGGATGTTAATAAATGTGTATTGGCGTGTCTATTTTATTAAATATCTAAATATTGACGGAGATATAGCAATTAAAAGTTTGAATTGTAGTTTTAGCGCTAGAAATGATCAGTCATATTTGTATGACGTGAAATGCATTTTAACGTCAGTTATTTGTTGAGTAGGTCAGTGCTGTGGTAATGTTTTGTAGCTGTTGGTAGTCAAATAATGAAGTCAAATCAAAGAATAATAAGTTTTTATTTTATTTAACCCTGCTAAGGCAGACATAATATTGAAATTTTATTATTCCTTGAAACAGCTGTAAATAATATTTGATATTTTGATATATAAATACATATACCAGAGATTTATGAGCTGTAAGGTTGGCAGCGATTGTGATGTCACATGCATTTGGAATGTGTACAACGTTGAATCCCTTTAATAATTAAAGAGACAAAATGACTTTTTTAATTGTTAATATCTCCTAACATATAAGGAGTTCTAGTAACCCACTTTATCAATATGTGGTACACTTTTATAGAAATTAAGACATAGGACACAAACCCATTGTATTTAAAATAGTAGAACGTGGTTTGTGTCACGAATAAAATGTTTAACTTTAAGCCAACATTAAGTTATTAAGTCTTAGTCGTAAGACGCACTACATCTTTATACAGAAATATACAGTAATTATTAATTTAACAGCTAGGCCTTTGATTTATTTCGAAACCTAAATCTATTTATATTTAAAAGACGCGGAATATTTTTTTAAATTTTCCACATGAGTTTTTATGAGTGACATCTATCCGACGAACTTGGAACTATCTAAATTCTGTACACGTCAGATTTCATTGTTTAGCAGCTGTCATTTTATAATTTAATATATTTATTTATAATAAAATAATGTCCAACACACAAAAAGATCCTAAAAATCCAGGTATGAGTATATTTACTGCATCTTAATTAGTAATAATTACACATAATGTACGAATGGATTATAAAATAAATGTGTTACGTATTTTAGGTTATACCCCAGGTTGGAACGACCCTCCAACTTATCAATATAACACGCAAATAGAACAAAAAACAAATATATTGAACAAAAGAGTAGCATTTCCTTTATCTAAACCAACAGGACAACCTCCTGTAATAAGTTCTGATGGTGGATTGCTTCCAACAACATTGACACCACCTTCTGGAGCTGCTGGAGCTCTTCCAAAAGCTTCTTCAGGTGGAAATCTGACAGCACCACCTCTACCATAGAGCAATAGTAGTGTAGTGTCACCAGATAAAATTACAACAGTTTTAAAAGAAAGTGCAAGTGAAAGTGATTTTGACAGTAAATTAAAGAATGTGATGGAAGTGTTTGACAGACAGTTAGAAAGTGATGAAATTAAAAGTAAAGCTAGTGAACTAAAGAAAAGGATTACAGTGATGGAAAATGCATGGAAAGATGGAAAACTAAGTGCTAATGTTAAACGCATTTTCATTAAATATTATAATTAAGTATTTCAGAAAAACCCTTTAAATTGAACCCTTTTGGCTGGCTGGCTGGCAGGCAATGTTCGCTGTACAAATAGAACCAAAGAAACAATAAATAGAATAAGGTAAAAACACCAACTAAGTCAAGAATAAAAGTCCTTAAAGAATAAAAGGATAAGGATTACATAAAAGTAACAGTACTAAATTGTTAATCATAAAAAAATCAGAGCATACACACAACCCCATTGGATAAATAACATGTACGAGTATGTCAAGTAAATAATAATACCTCAATAAAGTAATAATAGGAGAACATTTAAAATTTTGCATTGTATTTTATGAATATAATGCAAAATAAATAAATGTTGTCTTTAACAAGAAACATATTACATAAGCTCTAACTATATGACTATTGTTTTTATAATTATAATTCCTGATACATACGAGTATTTTGAAAACCGCGATTTATATATTTCTAAATATGATTAAAAAATAATTCATTGTTTTCTTTTATATAGCACGCGCAATACCTATGGAAAACGTTGGAAGATGTGGTGGGGTCCTTGTTCTGGTCAGACAAGGGTTCTTGTCAGACAAGACCGTGGAAAATATTGTGTGGTGTTATAAGGATTCTTCAATTAGCTTCTAATATTAGGATTTTTCGTACCGAAAGAAGAAAGAATTTTCTTCAATCCAGCTAGCTGCTGGATAATAGAAAGTTGTAACAGATGCGACGAGTAAGCACCCAAAATTCTGGTGAATACAAATAAAACACTTCTTTAATTTAATAGGTATACACTATATTAATTAAGTTAATGCATTGCAGCTCTATGTCGACGACTCTACCGATCTTGGCAATTGAACATTTATATACGTCAATAAGAAAAACTGAGTAACGTTGGCATCGGCCACTACAAATACAAATTTATAACAAAAAGGTATTGACCCTAGATACTCTGCAACATATGGCAAACCTTATTTAAGAAATTCTAGTGCGTCGTTACCGCCTTCTAGTACAGGAAATCCTGCTGCGAGTTCAGCTTCACCATCTTATTCGTCAACAAATAGAAATGCTGCGAATCAAGGAGCTGTCCCGGGCCCCCAGGTAGCTAGATTACCAAATTCACCGACGAGTCAATATATAGTATACCTAATACTCAAATGGCGAATGTTTACAAGGGTACACTTGCAACACACGATTAATCGATTTATAGTTTTCTTCCAATAACAGATTTATTTTTCCGATAGTTTTAATTAAATTTGACTTTGAAATTCGATGTGATTGAAAATATTAAATTTGCACAAAATGTTTTAATTGGATCCATTTTTGTACTTCGTACTTACATTTTATATATAAAAAATCAGGAATTTTATAACGAATATAATTTATGAAAACATAAAAGTCGACTGTGTCATAGCAAGAACTTTTTAAAAGAAAAGTTGCAATGTAATACTGGATTAACTTTATTATAAACAAGGTCTAATATTTAGACCTAAAACAAATAATGAAAAATGTACATTGGTAAATACATTTGTTGGATAAAGTTCACAATCAAATAAGATAGCTTTAGCACCTAATTAACAGCGCCCAGCGAAATAATTAAAGAGTAAATTATAATATATTACAAGATGGTTTTATATAAATAAAAAAAATAAAAAACCAGTAGAGAATATAAAGCTAAATTCATATATTTTTACGAAAGTAATTAAATAAAAATGTTCATTTTATTTATATTTTAGAAATTGATCCATTGACACATTTATAAAAAAATATGTACGAGAAATAACGTAATCATTTAGAAGTTGTTTGATATAAATTGTTTTATGCAATTTTGTAAAATGTTTTTTAAACATATTATTGAATACATTAAATATATTTATAAAAACATTAAAAAATTTACTACAAATTATTAATTTAATAACGAATAGATGAATTTTTGAAATATGTAGTAATAAATTGTATTGCACATAATATCAATTTAAGAATATGTTTGCTAAGCATTGCACTTATAAACAAAATCAGCTACAGGCCCGTGATCGATGACACTCTGGACGCAGAAGAATGCTCGACTGTACCCCCTGCAGTCAGGTCCTATTAAGAATCAAACCACGCCTACAAAGCCACGAATATTTATTGCAAAAGGTAACCATTATTACGGTTTATTATATAATTCTAATATTATGCTCTTGCTCTTTATATCTCATGTATACGAGTATAAACTTCATATTTACTAAAAGAAATTTTTAAAAAAGATTAGTATTCGTTTAGTAATTTTCCAAGTAATTCATCGTTTTTTAATAATATCTTTTTTATAAAATAAATAGTTTAAAGATAGATTGCAAAGTTCTGACCAAAAGACAAGAAAGAATAATTGAGGAACAGAATTTTCCGTGCAATAGAAATACTTTTACTTTTTATTGCAGATTAAGCGTTGCCTTTTTATTTTGTTTTATAGTGAAATTGAAGTATGATTATACTTCAAGTTACGAGAGTTTGGCACTTACCCCTGCTTAAAATAAGTTGTGCTGTATAAATCTAGGATACAATGGAAAAGAATTGTATCATACATTATTTTAAAATATATTAACTATATATACATTTTCAAAATCAAATTAACCTTATTAATATATGATAGCAATAATTAGCACCTAAAATGTAGAACACTAGAATTGGTTTAGAGAATTGCTATGAAGCACTTGTTGTAAAAATACTGGTTGTGAACAAAAGATGGCTCTGAAAATCACCACATTTTTCGTACTTAATAATTAATTTATGTTAAAGGTACAACAAGGAATCATAGATGGCCTTTAGATTCATTTACAAAAAATTAATAATGGCGTATGGTTTTGACAGAAGGTAGAAATGTAGTGCTTTAGTTTTTTGTTGTGTAGCACCAACTTGTAAAACGTTAGAATTGAAATGTACGAGTGAATAGAACTGTACCTAGCCTTTGTATTTCACCAAATGTTTCCTGGGCTACCACCTTTTGCTCTTCAATTTAACTAATTAACTAATTAATTCGATTTGTGTTTCAGCTGCGGCCTACAGTATTATCTAAATCCTCATACAATAAACATCGCAATGCTTCTACGACTACAAGCACTACGTCCAAAGAAAGGACGGTAATTCAACATGAATACGACGCCGTAGTAGTAGGTGCTGGAGGTGCAGGACTACGTGCCGCTTTCGGACTTGTAGCTGAGGGATTTAAAACGGCTGTCATTACTAAACTGTTCCCCACAAGATCGCACACAGTTGCTGCACAAGGGGGGCTAAATGCTGCTTTGGGTATGATGCATTTTTATATATATAATAAGATTATCGCGGAGCAGAATATGTGGTATACCTGTAACGATGGAACATACTTGTCGGACTCAAGTGTTTTTTTACAAATGTTTATGATATATAAAAGATTAAAGACTAAAAATGATACCCATATATTTCAGGCAACATGGAAGAAGACAATTGGCAATGGCACATGTATGATACGGTAAAAGGATCCGATTGGTTGGGAGATCAAGATGCCATCCATTACATGACCAGGGAGGCGCCGCACGCTGTTGTAGAATTAGAAAATTATGGAATGCCTTTCTCCAGAACACCTGAAGGCAAAATTTATCAAAGAGCTTTTGGTGGACAAAGTTTAAGGTTCGGTAAAGGAGGTCAGGCACACAGGTGTTGCGCTGTAGCTGACAGGTAACTTGATATTACTGTTATTATCAGAATACTGAATGTGTTGACGAAATATTTTATTTGGATAATTCATTGTTGTTGCAGAACTGGACATTCCCTACTGCACACACTCTACGGACAATCTTTAAGATACGACTGCAATTATTTTGTTGAATATTTCGCGCTGGATTTGTTAATGGAAGACGGAGAGTGCAGGGGCGTCATCGCCTTGTGTCTTGATGATGGTTCAATTCATAGGTATTTATAATCTTTTATTTATGTGCTTCTTAAATTATTTATGTTAACAAATATTTTTATACCAATTAGGTTCCGTGCTAAAAATACGGTTTTAGCAACCGGTGGTTACGGTCGAGCCTGGTTTTCTTGTACATCCGCACACACGTGTACTGGAGATGGCACTGGAATGGTAGCACGAGCTGGTCTTCCATCTCAGGACTTAGAATTTGTACAATTCCATCCCACAGGTAACGTAATAATTAGTTCTAGGATTATAATCGTAGAAATATAATATATTGAAATAGAGAATGTTTTGAACAGGTATTTATGGAGCGGGATGTCTCATCACGGAGGGGTCCAGAGGAGAAGGTGGCTTTCTGGTCAACTCTCAGGGAGAGAGATTCATGGAACGTTACGCTCCTGTTGCAAAGGACTTAGCATCACGGGATGTCGTCTGTAGATCGATGACGATAGAAATTAATGAAGGTATTTTTACTTTTAACACAGTTTTGGATCTTCTGATAGTTAACAGTATTAATTCATTGTACAATTTGGTATCACCAGGTCGTGGAGTCGGATCTTTAAAGGACCATGTGTACCTTCAGCTTCATCATTTACCAGCTAAACAATTAGCTTCTCGACTTCCTGGCATTTCTGAAACAGCTATGATATTTGCGGGTGTTGATGTCACATGTGAGCCAATTCCAGTTTTACCGACTGTACATTATAATATGGGAGGGATTCCAACAAACTACAAAGGCCAAGTGTTAACGCATCAAGATGGACAAGATAAGGTAAGAATACCATGCCATCTTGTTCATTTGTCACTGTATTGCTCTTGTAGTGTTTCGACTATTGACTTTATTTAAATGTTATTTCGATTCCATAATTTTTAGATTGTCCCAGGGCTCTACGCTGCCGGCGAAGCTGGATGTGCCTCCGTCCACGGGGCCAATAGACTTGGGGCTAATTCACTTTTAGATTTGGTTGTCTTTGGAAGAGCCTGTGCTATTGCAATTGCTGCAGAAAATAAACCAGGAGAAAAATTTGGACCTCTTAGTCAGGTAATATATTTTTAATAACTTGTTATTTTTTAAATCACTCTACTAAGCGTGTTGAATATTTAAAAGAATTCCTGAATATATCCTGAAACATAACTCTTAATATGATTGTAATATTAGTTGGGTAGAAAGTTGTAAGATGGGGTATCAAGAACATCTTCGTTTCATGAATTATTTAATAGGCATTATCTTCCTGTTAAGGGGAGGATCTTTTTAGAGATTATTTAGTACATCTTAGAAGTTTTAGGAAGATTAAGTTTGTTTGATCTAACTAATTTAATAACTTGCAGCGAAAATATCTGCTTAAAATATTCAATATAAGCCCGGCTAGCTCAGTCGGTAGAGCATGAGACTCTTAATCTCAGGGTCGTGGGTTCTCGAGCCCCACGTTGGGCGCTTTCCTTTTTGGAATTTTTATATTTTAAAAACAAATAATATTTTTTAGATAGTTATTTGCACTTCTTTTTATAACTCATAAAATAGGTTACATTATTAATGTTCCATTTAATAAATATTCATTAATTTATATCCAGATGCAGAATATTCTTTTAAAATATTGGACAAACATTTTCTTAAGGGATTACTTGAAGTAGACTGTATAAGAATTTTTTTACAGAATGCTGGAAGTGCGTCAATAGACAATCTAGAGAAACTACGCAATGCGAATGGAGATATTCTACACAGTTTTAGCAACCGGTGGTTACGGACGAGCCTGGTTTTCTTGTACATCCGCACACCCGTGTACTGGAGATGGCACTGGAATGTTAGCACGTGCTGGCCTTCCATCTCAGGACTTAGAATTCGTACAATTCCATCCTACAGGTACAAGTGTAGGTGTTATGATATTATCATTCTCTTGGAAAACGAATATATCATACCCGCTAAATATAAATACTACATTTATGTTTATTGTGGTTCAAATTATATCAATTCTTGTAAAAGATAAGCTCCAAAAAGTAAAACATCTTATCAATAATTTATATCGCAATTAATTAATGAGATTTAATGAATTAATTATCTTAACTCTTAAAGCATTAGAATGATACAATCGCTATTAAGTATTAATCTTTTATTCCATTGCATATAGATAAGGTAATTGATTTGAGATATCTCCTTATGCAGGTATTTATGGAGCGGGATGTCTTATTACTGAGGGATGTAGAGGAGAAGGTGGCTTCCTAGTGAACTCTCAGGGAGAGAGATTCATGGAACGCTATGCTCCAAACGCAAAAGATTTGGCGTCTCGCGATGTAGTCTCCAGGTCTATGACTATAGAAATTAATGAAGGTATTATATATATAGTTTTATAAAGATTCTAAAAGTTACTTTTGTGATTAAATTTGTATATTTTTTTTATTTTTAAGGTCGTGGAGTTGGTGAACTTAAGGATCATGTACTTCTTCAACTTCATCATTTACCAGCTGAACAATTAGCTTCCCGACTTCCCGGCATTTCTGAGACGGCGATGATTTTTGCTGGTGTTGATGTCACTCGAGAACCAATCCCCGTTTTACCAACTGTACATTACAACATGGGTGGATGCCCCACGAATTTTAAGGGGCAAGTTTTAAAACACGAAGACGGCGAAGACAAGGTTTGTACTTGTACGACCTAAAAACGAAGTTTCAATATTGCAAGATATACCGCATTAATAATGTTTTAGATTATTCCTGGTTTGTACGCTGCCGGTGAAGCTGGGTGTGCCTCTGTACATGGAGCAAACAGACTTGGTGCTAACTCACTTTTGGATTTGGTTGTCTTTGGTAGATCCTGTGCTACAGCTATTGCGGCTGAAAATAAACCAGGAGACAAGTTTGGATCACTCCGTCCGGTAAAACATTAACTTTTAATGTCACCCCTTTTTTTTCATTATAATATGTTTGTGCCTTATAATTCACAGACTGCTGGCATGCCTTCTATTGACAACTTAGACAACTTACGACACTCCAAAGGTGACATTCGCACAGCAGATTTACGTTTAGAACTTCAGCGAACTATGCAAACTCATGCTGCTGTTTTTAGAGAGGGTACTTTATTACAAAAAGGTTGCGAAAAGACCTCAGAAATTTATGGAAAATTGAAGAACTTGAAAATTTCTGACAAGAGTTTAATTTGGAATTCCGATTTAATTGAAACTTTAGAGCTTCAAAATTTAATGTTATGCGCTCGACAAACAATTGTTGCGTGTGAAAATAGGAAAGAAAGTCGCGGTGCCCATGCTAGGGTAGATTTTAAAGTGAGAATTGATGAGTTTGACTACAGCAAGCCTCTCGAAGGACAAAAGGACTTCAATTATATATAAATAATTAGTCAACAACATTTAAAATAAATATGTTATTTTTAGTGGCGTTATCTTCTCAACAAAATGTAAACGGAACATCCCATGTACACGATCAACTGTCCTCAGGTATTCATGCTTTACAAAAACCTCTGGTTGCGAGTGGATCTCATTATCTTCAAACAACTACAGGGAAGCAAATATTACTAAATACAGTTCATAGCTCGTCCACTTTTAATTCCAGAGGTAAGTAAATTGGAAAAGTATTTGCGCCTCCTCATTTATTGACCCGTTTATTCTTTTCCTGGTATTTATTTTTAATTTGCTTCAGGTCCATCATCAAGCCAACAAAAAGACAATAATAAAGCTAATGTTATCAATGAAGGAGGTAATTTCAGATCAATTAGACTGTCTTCTGAAAATCAGGTAAAGATATTTTATTTATTAATATGAAATAAATTTACTTATTAAAAATATATATTTAGTATGCAGGAGATCCATTCTTAGGAATTTTATTCTATCTAGTCACAGAATGTATATGACGTTGATTTAAAGTTATGCTAAACCTTTATCGATAATATATATTTTTTTTATATAGGGTTGTAGTACAATAACAAACGACGTCGCTTCTTCTGAATCACTATTTTCTCAAGAGGGACAATCATGTGTTAAGTTAAATCCACAAATTGTGACTCAAATTGTGCAGCAATATACTTCCAATAGACCATCCATAACTCAAGCGCAACAGGAACAGATGCATATACAGTCCAAATTTTATAGTGTAAGAGATAATATATTTAGATTTGCTGGTTAAAAATTATATGGTTCAGCAAGTTGTTTCTAGAATATAATCACCAGTATATTTATTTGGTATATATATCCTACTTTAGGCACATAGAGAATTAATAAGGAGAAATCGACGAAAACATAAACTAGCATTATTAAATAAATTAAATCAGAGAAGATGTCAAGCAACCCCAATATTTGGTAATGATTTAAGAAATTCTATAAATATTTTTAAATCTGAAAATAAAATCAGCAACTGGATGAGTATGGTGTGATGGGTATGCTAACTGTATGATGACTATGACTAATGAGAACCGTTTAACTACTTTGCGACCATTCTTACGCACGATAGATGAGCGAGCAAATGATATTAAAGAATATTCAAACAGGTATGGTTTTTATTTGTTAGTTTACCGTAAGAGCTGGAACACACTACGATTTTTAATCGTCCGTTTATATGCAACTCAGTTTATATGCAGTACTATATCTATATCTATACTGTTGTATTTCGATATCTGTTGTATTATAACGATACAAATAATACCTATTCAAAGAAATGCACCGTCAAAACATAATATCAACAATACTGTGTTCTTGCGGCACAAAGAGATGTGCCGCAAGAAATCTGTAGCTGCGACAAAAGTCGCTCAGATTTACGCTATTAATTATAACACGATAACGCGAAGGAAAATAACAATGTAGTAGAAATGGTGGCCTGCTTCATATTTTGTGATTACGTTTACATAGAGGCATATAAATACCTACAGGGTGTCCTATTAGAAACAACCTTGCAAATTTTCTTCCTGAGATATAAGAATTCAATGCTAATAACTTTAATAATACTTCGATTAATTGACAATGCATATCAATTACAAATTGAATTCAACACCATTGAAGCTACACAAACGTCAGTGGCTATATTATTTTGTTTTATTGTTTGAACTAATTTGCTTTGTGTAGTATAATTAAAATAACAATTTGATGTTTTTCTAATTAATTTAGTCTTTCAATTTAAAACAAAAGTTTTTTGTAAAACATTTATTTAACGTAATTCATTCAATAGAATGTTTTGCTTCTTTTATTTTTTTTTTGTGTAATTCGGATTTAACAGTGTTATATCAATAGTTTACCTCTCTCTCACCCCACAGGCGTCCCTCTGTCTCCTACTCACTAACTAACACCCCTTCCAATCTAAATACCGTGGACTAGTGCAGCAGGTGTATTATACATACAATAAAATTACTGTAGATTCAAACACAGTAATAATTATTACACAATATAATTGAATGATCACAATGAAGAGCGCTGCGATCCGTTGCACAGCTAGGTAGAGAAGAAATTTGACCACTAACTATTAGACATGTTTATTTAAAAAAGTGTAAAAAAGGTTGTAGTCAGATATCCGAGTCAAACTTTCTTGTAAGTTGAAAACCAGCCTTCGTAATTTTATCATTATCGTAGAAAGATGAGAATACAGTAGCAGAAGTAAATAATAAGGCCCTTCTTTACATATTGTAATTAAAATTTCAAGTTTTTTCCATCGAAGAACATACAAGACGTCCGACATTAAGAAAAAAACGGTTTCCTTGCAATATCTTCTTATCAGAGGGCCCTATGCTAAAAACAGTTATTATCAATATGATAGAGAACTCAATTTCCTATAATTTTTGTATATAACATTATTTTATATATCTAATAAATATTAAGCTGCAGAGCACTTCACTGAAAATTATTAAAAATTCAAAACAACGGATGACAATTTTGCAGGCATTTGTAAAACCTATTATGATATATAAATATCATAATCATTTAAAAGGATGATTAACTTTTATTTAAATATTTTACAAATCTTCAAATTTACGTGTAAAAAAAAGCAGAAAATTTCAACCAGTATTTACGTGTCTAACATATATCTAAAGGTCAATTCAACAAGAGTATTTTAAAGAAAATCTGCGCTGCTGGTTTAATAGTCAATAGAAAAGAGTATCCACAGTTCAATACCCACCCAACTATGTTATGTATCTCTATCTATCTGTACGAGTACATCCAGCCAGTTTAGCGAACAGAGCAGAGGCAGCGTTCACTCCTACCCCCTACCCCTGTCCCGTAACCCCGTTCCTGTACTGTACACTAATGAGTAATAGCTGGGGGCAATTATAGTCGAAGTGTATACAATTTCCTCAGTGATTAAATTGCGATATTGGGTCGTTTCAGCTCGTTCTATTTTCAACTCTATTTTATATTACATCCACATATGATTCGCGTCATTGGAAACGTATTATTTTAGCTGAAAAATACAAACACACTTTTATACATTTTTTTTCGTTTAATTGTAGTCAAATGTTTTGATTATTTTTTTATATTCGTTGATAATGAAATTACTTTATATAAATTAAAAATTAAGGAAATTGCATGGAAATGTAAAATTACTTTTTTTATTTTACTTTAGTTCTTTTTATTCTATTGCAGATTTATCAAAGATTTTTTTAAATAGTGCTCATTAACATTTAAGGGAGACTGGGACTTTTTTGTTGACCTGGAAAACCTGGGAATCCGGGAATTATGAGGAAATTTAATGCACCTAGAAATATCAGGGAATTTGATTGCGGCAACTATTTCATATATAGTATATTATATTTAAAATTCAAAATGAAATAAATCGGAAAATTTAAAAAGAAAACGTGTAGCTAATGAAAAAAAAAATTGGCGTCAAAAAATGCTAAATTTTTAGCTAACATTCAAGTTATTGATGATCAATTTAAAAATCTTCAATAATTTTATCTATTAAATATTAAGAGTTAATTTGTTCTAGTTTATACTAATCATTACCTTATTTCTGTCTTACTTAATTTAAGTTACTTTTTATTAACGAGTAATAAATCGTATTTAATTAATTATGAAACGCCAACTAAGGCAATGAGATAAAAAATAAATCAGAAATAAATAAATATATTTTTTTTTCAGTTTAGTACCAGATTTAATTATTGGTAATTACAATATAATCAAAACTTTAAATATTTAAGTGATGCGACATCGATACATCCACTGCTGAACCTTGTGCACATGTGGACTCTTACCTTTAGATAATCTAATGAACTGTCCCTGACCCTGCGTTAAACGATAAAGAAATTTCTGCCACAATCGAGCACTGCTTCAGTGTCTTTTCTATTCCAGCATATTTCAGGCATGTTCTTTTCTAATAAAACTAATTACGTTGTCACTGAACCCGCGAAGAAGTCTGTCCGACGCCCAACGCCGCCGCCCGTCGCCCACTCATTGAACGACGAGCCCCTTTACTGACAGCATCAAGTAACTTTTCGTTATTTTTAATAAAGTCCTTTAATAAACTCTTTAGTTTTCCTTTATCAGCTTAAATCTGTGAAGACATAGACTGAGATCCTCGAATCCTTGTGTAATACATATAATTATATATTTATTTTTCTCACGTTTTCGTTTAAATTTATTTTCTTTTACAATTCGGTTTTTGTTTTTTTACCTTTCCTTTTTGTAAACATAATCATTTCAGACGTCAATACGTCAGACGTCAGGCGTCATGCTTTGTTATTGACATTTTGTGGATATAAATTTAGGACAGACGTCAATCTACTGCTAGTATAAGTGACACATAAAATATGATTTAGATTTACAAATATTAGGTAAAAACATTTTTAAGATGTAGAAGTTTTTTTTATAGAAATTCTATTTGCTTTTGATTTATTAAGTGTAACTGAGGTATAGTTCAAATTACGAGAGTTCAGCGGTTACACACACGAAATAAATTACAAATGTGCTGTCGTATTAACACCGTGCATTTCTCAAAATCAATTTACACTTTTTACTTAAATGAACACTAGAAAATATTAAATATATTATGTATTGATAAGAGTCAGTGTATACATAATACATTTATTATATACATATAGTCATATCAGCGGCTTTTTGATCATTACAATAAATATTCTTTCATTCTGTGCTTATTTATGTATTCTTATATTGAATTTGGATTTTCATATATATGTTATTTCAGTTATATTCGTATATATATTTATTATAAAGGTATTATTACATAATGGACATATGTTGGATAGTATTTTATAATTTCTTCTAATTCGGATTTTATATTTTCAAGACTAAATTTTCATACAGGTTCTAAATACAGAATGAATAAGATATTTATAATAGCAACATTTTTGTGTACGTAAATAGGGGTTTCTTAACAAATCATTGTAATATTTAATCCAAAAGGGTTTCACTTTTAAATTCAAGAATGAAACTATTTTACCCTATTTGCAAACTTTTTACTCTGTAATCTGTCTTCTTGTGTGATAAGACCTTTACACGTATACAGGCGTATATAACCAAAGCATCACATAGTGCCCCGGTTTGTATGCTTTATGGCGTCGATGAAGAGTATGGGGGGGAGGGGAGTAGGTGGTTGAGGAGATGGGGTTACCAAATTGAATTCAAAACAGTTTCGCAGTTGCGGATTCAATTTGAACGTCATCAATCTTATAAGAGGGAATTCAACAAGAAATATACATATAATACAATTCAGTATAGAGGCTCTACTGATACAGACGACCCTAACGGCATTGAAAGTATAGAAGGCATAGGCGCTGGAACGGAGGGTGAGGCGGTGGTAGAGAGGAAGTAGACCTTCATATTAAAGGTTTCACCAAATTTGTAAACGTGTTAATATATTATGTTAAATTTTAAATCAAATTTTATTACATTTTATACAAATAGCTAGTTTAATTTGTGTATTTGGTGGTTTTATTTTAAATATAAATAAGTCTGTTATATTTGATAAATTCTGGCAATTGTAATCGAAGTTAAGTGTGTCAATATTATATGTGCTTATACGTACGTATAGTATCTCTAGCCCCACGCACACAAGGGGTAGATGTGCGACCCCACATATCTGTGCCTCTACCTGCAGTTTACCTGCACGCCGTGAACCTCGTCCGCTTATTCGGTCCAGAGGGTTATTGATTCACCACGTAAAGTAGACCCAGAGGGCGATGCCATTGCCACTACCACACGGTGTTTTATACCGTGCAACCCGCTTTATAGTCGTCATAAGAGTTGAATACCATATGACAGTAGTTCAGAAAATATTCGCCGGTTAAAATGATTGTTACATAAATTTTAATTATTCGTTACGAAATTTGAAATTAAGAATATAGGAGATCTTCTATACTAAGTAGGTACTAGGTTTTGTTTAAGTAAAATATTACATGAATATAAACTTTTGTTTTTAACGGGCTTTAATGCCGGTTTCACACCAGAGAGACAGTTTTGTTGAGAAAATACAAAACAAAATCATGTTTTGTTTAGTTGTAAAACATTTCTGTTTTCCAAAACAGATTGTTCATGGTTTTGTTTTTAGTGTTTTTCTGTGTGTCCTTTAAAAATTAGAAACATGATAAACAACAACTGACAAGCGCAAATGTTCACAAAAAACAAAACTGCGTGTTCAAAGCAAGCAGACTAAAAACAACAATAAACGTGTTTTCCTTCGATCTTACCGACTCCAAATAGGAATGTGTTTTGTTTACTAAAACAGTTTTTAAAGACAAAAATATTTTAAGAACTGTCTCTCTGGTGTGAAACCGACATAACGAGAACGCGTCAGCTACCATGTCATACAGAACATCCGCATCAACCTACATTTATGAAATAACTGCATTTCTGACTCATAGCATAAATTGGCATTCGTTGATATCCGAGTTCGACGTCACTAGTCACTATTATTTTAATTACGTGTGCGAACTACAGCGTTTAATTCTTGCAGGATTATTCTATGTTTCATAAACCACTTCTAACTCAAATAGACGACGGTTGCAACCGGAGCAGTGGTCTTGAAGTTTGTTCCATTGTTCTTGTTCTTATTAATATCATTTTAGCGCAGTTCTGTTTCAACTAGTTAATTTTCTTAATGTATCTACAAATTCTTGGCTCCCTTCTGCTGTTCTGCTGCAACAGCTTTACACCATACAACGCAATTTAGTCTAATGTAGTTGGTAAACTACCAGTATATGCATATCTTCTTCCACAGAATATTCAAGATACTCTAATATCTTTAAGGTAGAATATTAATAGAACGTTTTAAAAGTTTTTCCATATCAATATTCCGAGTCTTACTTGAGTTATATCAATTTGAAGTAAACGCAGCAATCTATACTGTAGGTAATACATTTGTTTACAAGAAAATATTTAATTCTTTTTATTTGTGACGTGCCTGATGATACCACGATGTCAACAGTCGGCGAACCTCCCAGTAAACTTGTCCCACAGAATAGCTTGTATCTCCACTCATTAATAATTTTTTAATGAATAGCTATTTTTAATGATAATGAAAGAAAATTTATATACTTCAAGGTTGCATCAAAAGAAATTACTTTTTAAGCTTCATCTTCAAGCGCGAACCCCTATACGCCAATATTCACTAAGAGTACTGTACTCTCTTCATAAATTCGATATTTTCATCCCTAGAGAACTTGTTCTTCTCATATTTATTTAACAAATTTGGTTACACCGGATACTTTGTGGCAAGTATTATTTTAGTTATAGTTTCGTAAAATAGTTAAGAGGATTTTGAATACATTAATTAGGAAGAACTTTAATGGTTGGTAGCATCCTTTGCCTTTGAAGTTATTAAAACTCTTGTGTATTTGTTGCAAAAGTACTAAAAGCTTATATGCAACTTAACTTAAGTACACAAGTCTTCGTGATTCGTTATGCATGGATGTTAAAGCTGTTAGAAATTATTATTAGGTTTTCGAAGACACCATCCCGTGATGAACGTTAATAGATGAATCTGTCAAACATGACAGAAACACAAAAAACAAAGTTTAAATAAAAGGTTTTGTTATTTCTAATATTGTAGTATGAATGAAAATGTTCAAAACTTTACTGTAACATAGTAAGAGTACTTTTGTTTGACACTGACACTTTTACTAAAAGTTAGGTTAGAAATCGCAAGCATATTTATGCGAGGCATGCGTCACAAGAACGTCTGCAGCAATTAGTTCTCTCTCGATAATGATAAACTTTAATAATTTTCTTTGTAGTAATAACGTCTTCATTTCATAACCCATTATTCCATTCAAATTAATTATATATTTGTGAATATAACTTAATTATATAAAACAAGTATTTCTGAAAAACAGCAGGTAATAATTTGAAAAGCATGTGTAGTGCAAAAAAGAACTCTAGTGCTTATTAGCATGATTGAAATAAAGTGCCTTCAAATTAAAATCTGGAATCCCCACTTCACATTATGAATTGCCCGCTCTTGGGGGTTTCTAATTTGTGTGACCTATTTTATCAACATCAAAGCAGTCGAGTTTGCCGTCGCTGGTTCATCTTGATTACAACGTTCTGCTGATAAGCGTTGTACACATGTATAATATAGTTAATAACATTTATGGGATAAACTAAGATAATTATTGCTAATTAATTTTTTTCTCTGTTTTGATCGATTTTTCAATAACCAGTTCTCGTATATCTTAGCTCTTTTTTTTTTTCAAGTTGACTATAACTGTAGCTTAATCAAGCAAGATACCTCAGTTACATTTTGGGTTGATCTTTAAGAAAACTAAATTTGAAAACTCATTATTTAGGTTATAAACTTCAATTATGACTGAAGATTGACTACTGAAAAATAAAATGATCAATACTAACACACTGATCAATCAGTCTCTGATAATTAGTTACAGCTAGTTATTTATAATATTTAAATAAGATAAAGTTCTTTTTTTTTAATACCCATTAAACATGACTAAGTATCATTATATGATGTTCTAAATTTATATCCTCACTTATAGCAACCCTTCTTGTAGTACAGGGTGCTTTAAAAGAGACCCACTTTTTCTCAGCCACAATTATTCTGACAAACTTTTATAAACATTTACAACTTATTGATACGAGTATGGGTCCTCAAAATAAAGGGATTAAATTAGTTTTGTTAATAAAGTCAATAAGGTATTCCAAACTTTCCTTCCTTTCAAATATCTGCCTATATTCCTCAGGCATATTACAACCCTTGTCTGTGCGATGAGTACCTTGAACTTATTACCAACATTACTATTATTGTGCTTATTTAATTATAAAAGCATTATCGTTAGAAATGTTCCGACGTAAGTCTAATTCAGACCTTTAGATTTATTATTACTATATTTCGTTTAAGTAAAATGTTACGTGTATTTAAAAGTAATGTCCATGTTTTATTTTGCGGTTGCTATATATAAATATCCTGTATATATTAACCCCATATGTTTGGATAAATCTTTCGAATCATCCTGTTGCAATAAGGGTATACTATAATCCAGCGTCTGTATATAAGGCTGGTTCATTATTTCTCTCTTGAAACTCAAAAGTCCTCTATCACACTCCTCTTACCCCTTCTCAGCAAACAATTCTGTTTGTCCCTGTTTTTAATTTTAGAAAAAAAAACATAATTTCATGTTTCATATTCAATATGCAGTGAACATGCAATATTTTCACCAAGATTAAAATTATATTAAAAAATATATGCACTTGTTTATGATGTAATAGTTATTGTACAGTATTTTATGAACAAATGCCTATTGCTTGTCACTGCAGTCCTCTTATGTCTTCTAGTTATCCAACAGTTGGACTAATCACCGATTATGATGTAATCTTGTCCTCATTTTGTTATGATACCCATTAAAGTAATTGTGTTTACTATATTTCAATACTAGCAGTTGATTAAATATATTTTTTTATTTCACAATCGCTCCTGTTGTTGTTGACTCTCGTTATATTATCCTTCTCGACATTAGTCAACTCCGGAAATAGACCTGGACGCCACCACACCGACATCTCCTACCCTACACTCCCTCCCCTTCCACTGTCCATTGATGAAATGTCGCCCCGGATTTTGAATTTACAATTTACTGCTATTGTACCACGTTGTGAATATACCATGTGACTACGAGTATAGTCGACCTGGTACACACTGAGGAAATAGTTTTCGCTGTTGGAAAAACTCCACTGGACTGTTTCATATTGTGGAAGTTATATTTACAAGTTGTCTTGGTATTGAATCAGATATTACAGTGATAAACGGTGATTCAATGTCAATGTTTAGTTCCGTACAGAAAGTTCATGAATATACCACTTGGATCGCTATCAGCTAGCTCCTCTTCTTCACCTATCATACGCACATAACGCGAATACATACATATTACCAGAGATGTGCACAAATGCTTTTCAAAAGCTATTTTAAATTTCATGTTAGTATTTAAATACAAAATACGTATTTTAAAAATACTTTTGAGAAAATAGAATACTCTTTATGTGAATATGAGAATTCTCTTTGATAAAGACCTACTTCGTTTTGAAACATTTTTGTTTCATAAAAATACTACCTAAAATTTTAAAAAATAGCTAAAGTAAGGGTTTTATTAGTGTCGCATGTTCATGTCGCACTAGTCTGTACGTTAAAAGTACAACACATTTAGTACACTCATGTCTAAATAATGTCAACTTATGAATGAAATCATATAAATGTTGGATGTCACATGTGGGGGTACATGGGGGTATTAAGACAATTGTTCAGATACTTTTAGATCATAGATGGTGCTAATGTTGGTGGGGTTTTATGTTTATATTCAAAAAATAATATTTACTGATTAACACTATGAAGTAACAAAAATGAAAAAAGTATTTTGTATTTTCCAAATAGGAAATAGGTTTGTAAAACTTTTCAAATAAAATATAAAATTCTATACTCTTAAAATATATTTAAATACAAAATGGAAAATAGGTATTTACTATTTTATATTTGCATTTTGAGTATATGTTTTTGAAAAACGCACATTAGTTCAATAATCTACCGCTGGTGTTTGTTTTCAAAACTGTACAACCAATATCATTTTTTCTATTTTATTTTGAAATATAATTCTATATACAAAAAAGAATAAATATAGTTATACTCGTAGAATAGTATAATGACAATATAGTATAGGGTACATGGTGAGGTATCGGTTGCAAAACTACTGCCCTACATTCTCTGCCTGCACGTCCATAAATATCGTCCGTTGAACATGAACGTTTCACAGTGTACTTCTGACAAGGAAATAATGCCAGGCCATCAAAATAATAACTCCGCTATATATCTATATCTATATATTACATAAAAATAGTTGCTCGGATAATGATACCACTGACATTATACAGACCTTCACAAAAAATATGAAATACGGTTGCTATTTTGTGTTGAATGCAATCTCATTTGTACAAGACACTCCAATTGTATTCCAAGAAATGATTTCACAGCTTGATCAATCTACCGCGTATTGTATTACGTAAGTGGAATAATTATGTATATACTTGTATATAAGAAAGTAATCAAACATAATTTTTCTATTTGATTCCAATATTCATGAAACTTTTTTAAAACTAATTGTTCAAGCAATTTATTACCCATTACTATTTTTACTAAAGCTACGTTGCAATATCAACAAACAATATATTTTCTTTACTAATTGCAGCTTTGCATTTCATAGAAATGTTAACAAGAGAATAAAGCTTGAGAGCTTTTTATTTTAAAAATAAAAATATTTTATTTATTTGTATTGCAATTTAAAATTCCAGTCTGAAGTAAATTGACTGTAAGATTTCATTTAAACTCATCGTACTCGCAAATAAGGTCTTAGTTTTATAAATATTTTAATTGACCTAACAAATAATGTATTGAGCTTCATTTATTATGCAGAATATAAATTGGAAACACTTTCAAAGCTTTATGAAACTAAACTATTGTTTTTTATTAAATTTATTTTTTTATTTAATCAGAATTTTACCGTTTGTCATTCTAAAAAACTTTCTGTAGATGATAGATTTAATATCAGAACTTCGCGGGAAAATGAAAGGAAAATGGATGAAATGCATTTAAATATTTAAGCTTTTCTGAAATACTTTTTCTCAACTTTTTATTGAAACACTTTTTTGTTTTCTTGCAATTATTTGATTAAATTTATTTATGATATATATGTATATAGTCATATATCACTAGGTATAATTATTTACGCGTTTTCGCTTAATTCATTTAACGTTAAAAAACGTATGAATAAATAAGTGCAGCGAAAGTTAGCATGATAATTTATTTACACGCATAGAAAGTAAAATGGGTTGAAAATATAAAACCTCCGTGAAAATGACAGCAGCTTAATTCACCGCTGACCTGAAATGACAATTATTGTGTCAAAATGTCAGGGTAATTGTCGAACAGGCAACCGCGAATACTAGTACAGACTACAGACTACAGACATAGCGAAACTCGCGACGTGACGCGCTTCGGCAAATGTACAATGGACACACGGGCATTTGAAGTGACAGACAGACTGTCAGTTGATTTTCCATTTATCTCAATGAAATTTAATTAACAAAATGGCCAGCGAACGGGTTAAAACGAACAACCGTTTCAAATGTTATATTTTACTTATAGCATTAAATTAGTGAAGTTCATTCCCACTTGACAATTCTTCCAAGTGCACGTCATATAAAACTTTAAAATATGTATAACAAATATTCTGACCTCATGCATTTTTGTTTTTCTAGGTGAACGACCATTTCCTTGCTCATGGTCAGGCTGCGGCAAGAGATTCGCCCGGTCGGACGAATTAGCCCGACACATCCGCACACACACAGGGGAGAAGAATTTTGCGTGTCCCGTCTGCAACAAGAAGTTTATGCGCAGCGATCATCTAAGGTAAGCACCCTAAAACAACCCTAAAATCTAAGACCAGGGATGGCGAACCCATGGAACATTTAAGTACCGGTATTAGGCTTCTTTGAATTAATTAATTAATTATTTAATAAACCACGTTACAATCTGTTACAATAAGTAGCTATGCTAAAAATGAAAATTAACCTAGATAAGAAATAGTCGTCCAGTATGAATGACAATTAAAAACATTGTGGTAGCTTTAACACACTATGTCTCTTTAGCCTTAAAGTCAGACGTATGTTTATCTAATAAATTCACAGCTAGATAGTTTGGATGATTGTTTAGTCGCTGCTGGAATCTTTGGTTAAATTTGTTAATTTCTTCTTTCACAGTTTTAATGCCGAATTCATGGTTGATGAATTTGTTGCTTATGAACCACGGGATATTTATAATAGATTAGTTATTAATAGTTGATTAATTGTGGTCATTAATGGTCAATTATCTTGAATGATCGGTTGGATACATCGATCTGGGCGCTACGCAGCTGTGGAACTTTGGCTTTTCTTTTTTAATTTATGATTTCGCGGGCTTCCTAAGCACGTAACCTTTTATCGCTCCTATTAATGTTCTGCTTTTTTTAAAACTGTAAATCCCGACAAAAAGACTGATCTATTTATGGCCACTGTCGTTATAAATTTCGGTGTCGCAATCAAGAAAGCGGTGTTAACAGGAAGCGTCATTTCTGTCCATTTCTTGCTATTGCTGTATTTCTACATTGCCACAGAATGTGCTCAGGATCTGCCTCCTCTTCACCACATTCGCACTTAGTGTTAGTAATGATCTTGTTTCTTGCTAGATGTTTCGGACCTCCAGTATGATTCATTCTGGAAGAATGCGTCAGCGGGTTCAACAGGGTTTGTTTTCAGAGTCATCTCAGATTTTTCTTGTATTTCTCATATTAAAGCCTCCCAGGCACGTTACCAACTAGATCAAAAGGTTCGCCATTACTGAACTAGACCATCTTGCATCCCCAACTTTACCACATACCATCCATCTCAATTGTGATTAATGGTTGATTGTTTTGAATGGAGGTAGCTGCTGAATAATAATAAATTAATGCTCATTGTTCTCCGCTACCTTGATGTATGGAAGCAGGGAGGGTGGGCGAACGACGAAGGATGTTTGGGAAGGGGGAGATAAGTTTCAGAGCTACACAGAGCAGTTGCTATTACTGTTGCCGAGTTAAAAGTTTACAGTTTGAAAGGACTGTTAATTGTATCTACCTATATCTTGTTAGGAACTATTCAAAACTTTCTTGGAGTAATGAAAACTTATTTGGAATTCAAATTATTTATACCTTTCCTTTATGAAGCGACATTGAATGACCTTGTGTAGGTGTGTGTAATATATATATTGCTGCTACATTCTTCTAAACCGAGAAACAAGCGATTGCCGATATTTAATGAATGTATCATGTTTACAAATATTGCAGATATTTCAGTAAAAATTTAAAACAGCAAATTATTTTGTAACAATCTGTTTCACGAATTCTTTATAAAGAAATTCACAAATTGTCAACCTCTAAATTTTATTATTACGGGTTTTACATTACCGGCAGGCAGAATGATTGGATCCACACTGTAAACTGGAATTTCACTGCCCTCCCTTCACCTCTCGCCTTTTCCCTACCATTTCAAATGTATTTACGTAACACTGTAGTAATACTCCGGTTTCCAACTCATTCCATTTATAAATCTACCCTTTTAGACCACCCCTTTTTTGTCGACCCCTTGAGAGATTTCACCAGAGTGATATTAGTTTTGAATTACATGTGGAAAAAGGCATTTTAGTAAAACCTGTACCGAATGCTCATTTTAACATTCTCTTTATATAAAATGAAAACAATAAAATATTTTTAATTATCTCGTGTAGTGTATTTGTTACTGTAATGTCTGGAAGTTTGGTAACAAAGTAGAGCTTATTAGAAGGTTCCTTTCGTGCTAAACAAAAGCCTCACGTGACTGCGTTGTTTCGCATAAACACATCTTATCATAAGAGTAACTTTCTATTTAATTTCTATTAATTTTTTTTCCTGTACTATTCGACAGCTATTGCAGTTTATACCTCCACTATAATTTTGTCACCAACAATCAACAATTACAGCAGGACAAATTCTCGCATGTGCTAGGATCTAATTTTAACTTCTATTTCACTATGTACTCTGTTCTAATTACACGCGTTCAGCTAGCTAATTACCAACCAGAATTGTACTTGTGGATTATAAAATTATGAAGCTACAATATTATAAAACGTTATGTCCATAAGGAGGAATCTCTTGTCGTTTTAACGTTATTTTTATGTCCATCGCAAAACACGTTATAAATAAAACAAAAATGAATTCACGCTTTGGGGAGGCTCTATAAATATTAATTCGTTGAGTCGTCCGCTCCATCGATTAACCTTTTCAGCTGAAAGATAAAAACATATAGGAAATTCTTAATACAATTTTTTATATCATACAAACGCGTATTCTTGGGCGGTGGAGCAAACAATACTATGGTTAAAGTTACGAGAGTTCGGCGGTGACTCATATTTAAAACAAGGTCTGGGGTATAAACTGCTGATATAACTAAAAAGCACTGACTCATTTATTTTTCTATAATGTATATAGAAACGAATAAGACAAAATTCATTATCATATTATAAATTTATACCGCTCTTATAACCTTGACGTTAGACGTTACGTTAACTTTGACGTTGAAAAATGATATGAAAATTGAAACTTCTGATGCAAAAATTATTAAGTTTCTATAAGTAAAACTGTCCGAAATCGAAATCTTTAGTGTTCAATGGATATAACTAAGAAATAAACGCTCTCCCCACCTCCTAATTGATTTTAGTTCAAATTCACACTCATCTATTAACTAAATCCATATGCAAAACCCCTGGTGTAAAGCAGACTTTAGAGAATTCACTTGAAATCCCCAAAAAGGAGATGTTCACCAAAGCCGAAGCCAAAGAAGAGCTGGTGTTGGAACTGTGAAATACCGACACTCGAGGGAGATCTTCGCAAGTCTTCTCGAATACCTTCGCTGGCTTGTCCCAACTGTCTAATACTGTACTCTGCTCCTCGGTGAATAATGCAAAGTGTGTACGAAGCCCTGCATCCCGGGAAGCCACCGTTAAACCCAGCGTCGTCCCCTAGGCGTAGATATTCATTTCCTACCTACCTCGGCCTACATGAAGGACCCTATGTGTCTGATGTGTGAAGGATCTAGGTGTTGAGAGGCGGTGGAAAACAATTTCGTCTTGATGGTGATTTAAAATAACAAACACATCAGCTGCAAGAAAATTATCATAAAAGTCGTTCCACGGATATAAAAATTGATGAAAATTTACAGAGAATTTTAGAGAAAGGATTGTGCAATTTTGTAGCTTATCCATTCTTAAAACGTTGCTTTAAGAGTGTGAGAAATATTGGTTAGTTTCTACACTGTAAAACTAGGAGCTGCTTGACGTCAAAAATATGGTTTGAAATTAATTGATAAAAAGAAATTCAAATTTTAAATAGCTTATTTTATAATTAGACCAGGGTAGATAATTTTAGAAACATAAAAAAATTAAAGTAGAATGAAACCTATTTGAAATGAAAGGGAATACTACTAAAATGAAAGGAAAAATAAATTACGGGCGATCTGAGGTTGGGAAGGGGTAGGGGGTGAGGTTTTAAGGGTAAAAATCGGTAAATCTCGATTTCCGGCAAAACTACAAGTCCTATCGAAAAAAGTTAAATCGCAAAGTTGTAGATAATAAAAAGATCTACAACGTTTGTATCTACACTTTTTCTCCATAACCTCAAAATTCATGTAAAAAATCCAAAAAACCACAGTTTTGATTTTTTATTTTTATCTTTTACAAAAAAATTTTTTTTTTCATGATATTTGGTGAAAACTTACCTCTTTATGTCCCAAACACACTGGAATTTTGAAGATTTAAAATATTAATTTTTTCACCCTATTTTGACTCGATATCGAAAAAATAACTCTAATTTTCAATCGAAAATTCTCACGTCAAAATATCTGATTTTTCAAAAAAGTCGGTGGGCTTTCTGTTCGTTGAAATCTCTATTTTCTGATGGTGTAAAAAAAAATATACATTACTATGGAAAAAATTTTCAGAAAATGCAAAAAAACGAAAAATACTAAAATTCGAAATTTTTTTGTTTAATCTTTATGTACAATTTTGAGGTATTCATCAAAATTTTTACTTTAATTACTCGAAAAACGTTAGGGAGCATGTTAGATTAATAAACAAAAAATTGCAAGTCGAAATGTACTACTATAATTAACAACTAAATAAGTTAATAAAGTTAATATTTAATATGACATCTACAAAATTTTGAGAAAATTGTCGAATTTTCTTTAAATTATATGCGTAGATGCCTATTTATTGCTATTTTAAAATTATACCTATATACCTGAGTGACCTGAGTGAAGTCTTGTCTCTAAAAACGGTCCAATCTTCTGTTAAAGTAAACGGAGATATTATAGCAATTGATCCGTTATTGATATTTCAAAGAATATCTCTAACGATCGACAGTAAAAAAGATATGGAAACTTATTTACAATACGAGCTTGCACCTTTTCCATTATCTCTTTTTACCGAAAATGGCTTCAGAAAAAACGTTAAATCTCAGCTCTACGAATTATTTGTGAGTACGAATAGACCAACGCATTTTGACGGCATTGTGCATGTCGTCGACGGTGGATTTTTACTACACAAAGTAATTTGGCAGAAAAATGAAACGTTGGAAGAGATCATGAATATATATTTACGCTATGTAGAAAAACATTACGCAGCAGACAGCTGTATAGTTTTTGATGGGTACCCTGAAATTGAAAAATCAATTACTGTGTCAACAGTACCAGCAGTTCATTCAACTAAAAAAGGAGAACGTAGTCGTAGAAAGACGTCAGGCAATATTCCAGAGTTGAATTATCAAAACCATACAAAAATATCATTTTTGCAAGAAAATTTTTTATCTAATGAGAAAAACAAAGACAAAATAATAAAATCGTTAATGCAAGTATTACAGTCAAAAGGATTTTCCTGTAAACAAGCTAAAGAAGATGCTGATGCTGACATTATTAAGACCTCGATAGAAATTGCCAAAGATACTAATAAAACTGTCATTGTTGTAGGACAAGATATTGATCTTTTGGTCCTTTTGAATCAATTAAATTCTAATAATCATAAAATTTATTTTCTCAAGCCCAGTTCTGGAAATATAAAAGATCTTTTTTTCACGTCTAATAGTTTCAAGTGTGAATCCGTCATAAACATCGTTGCATTTCTGCATTGTTTTTCTGGTTGCGACACAACATCTGGATTTACCGGAAAAGGAAAGAAAACTATCGTAAATTCATTATTAGACAATCAAAATTTGTCAAATTTAGCTAATATTTTTTTTAAAAAAGAAGTAAACAAAGAAGATATAAAAAAAATGGATTGAAATTAATTAAATCTATTTATAAATGTAAAAAGGGTAATATATCACTGAATCAATTAAGATTTCAAAAATATCAATTGGCAAAAATTAAATCATCTTTCATATTGGCAAATCTCCCACCCACAGAAGGTGCAGCAGAACAACATTGTTACAGGGCATATTATCAGCTTCAAACGTGGCTGGGTAATGAATTGACAGCAACAGATTGGGGCTGTAAGCAACATCAACATGGAATTATGCCCAAATTTACAGAAATGGAATTAATTCCGGAAAAATTGCTGAAAACTATTTGCTGCAGCTGTGAAACTGGATGTAATAGATTAAAATGTGGCGGCCGAAAACATGGTTTAAAATGCACAAATTTATGCTCAAATTGTGATGGTTCTGAACAATGCGCCAATGTGGAGAAAAAAATCTACGAGGAAGTTAATGATTCAGATGAAATTGCGGATGAAGAACCAATGCAGACCGAAAATAATGTTAGAGACGAAGACGGTGATGGTCTTGAAGATGTCGAAGATCTACTAGAATCAGAAAGGCTGTCGAATCTAACGATCAAGAAATACCATCAAAAAGACAGAAACTGATGAATAAGTGATTCGAATTGAATACTATGTTTTGATAAATACAAAGATTAATGCTTTTAGAAATAATATAATGTATAGTGTAATCATTAAAAAAAATCTCTACTCAATAGTACGATTTACGTGTATATTTCTATCTAATGAGATTTTCTAATACATAAATGTAATGAAAATTTAATAAATCAACTTTTATTACTGAAAAAAATAGCAGTAGTCACATTTTTTTAATAAAATCCCCTTTAAATCGTATTTTTAATATTTACAACAACTATGTTTTTTGCGATATTTATGTTTAATTGGTTTGTAATTTTTTTGTTTATTAATCTAACATGGAACCTAACGTTTTTCGAGTAATTAAAGTAAAAATTTTAATGAATACCTCAAAATTGTACATAAAGATTAAAAAAAAAATTTAGAATTTTAGTATTTTTCGTTTTTTTGCATTTTCTGAAAAAATTTTCCATAGTAATGTATATTTTTTTTTACACCATCAGAAAATAGAGATTTCAACGAACAAAAAGATCACCGACTTTTTTGAAAAATCAGATATTTTGACGTGAGAATTTTCGATTGAAAATTAGGGTTATTTTTTCGATATCGAGTCAAAATAGGGTGAAAAAATTAATATTTTAAATCTTCAAAATTCCAGTGTGTTTGGGACATAAAGAGGTAAGTTTTCACAAAATATCATGAAAAAAAAAATTTTTTTGTAAAAGATAAAAATAAAAAATCAAAAATGTGGTTTTTTGGATTTTTTACATGAATTTTGAGGTTATGGAGAAAAAGTGTAGATACAAAAGTTGTAGATCTTTTTATTATCTACAACTTTGCGATTTAACTTTTTTCGATAGGACTTGTAGTTTTGCCGGAAATCGAGATTTACCGATTTTTACCCTTAAAACCTCACCCCCTACCCCTTCCCAACCTCAGATCGCCCGTAATTTATTTTTCCATTCATTTTAGTAGTATTCCCTTGCATTTCCAATAGGTTTCATTCTACTTTAATTTTTTTATGTTTTTAATTATTTTTGACGGCTTCTACCCTGGTCTAAATATAAAACTTTAATATACAACATTAATTAGATCAGAAAGAATCCCTGATTATTATAAAATTTTTAATGCACCAAACTATTTATGTAAATGTATGTAATCTCCAAATTGAATCTCCTAAAACCATAATCAATTTGCAAGTATATTTCAACCTTCCTATAATGTTGGTATCAAATTGAATTAGCATACGAATAGTGTGACATCTCTGTGGTATAAAACGAATTAACAAATGAACATAATTCTACTACTATAATTTCTAAGATAGTAATTTAATTATTTAATTTAATCTCTGAATTAATTTCTTGCCAGATCTTAAATTTGTTTTACAAGTTATACAATAAAACTTATGCAAGATAGTGTTGAGAATATTTGTATATAAAATATTTTAAATATATTTTCTGTGGCATATTTAGTCATGGAATTAATTAATTAGTTTTCAAACTAAAGTATCGGTCCTACTGGCTTATCTTTCGTGTTTAACAATTGGCCTTACGCCAGACTACTACCGTGCTATATTTTCTAAATTTAATTCTTCATATCATAAACTTATTAGGCAGCGGTGTAATAGATATATACATGTGACGTATTATGAAGAACTGATACAAACGACAAAACACATTCAAATTTGAAATAATAAATAAATTTTTAATATAAAAATTAAAATATAGGTTAATATATGTACAAATTGGTATTAACTATATTCAGAATCAAAAGTAATCATTGTAAAACTCCAGCTGACCTGTACAAAATTAATATTAAATCTGATGATAGATGCCAATGTGGTGAAGAAGGAACTTTGGATCATATTATATTTGAATGCATAAATTATAGGTTAGAAAGATCAAAATTCAATAGTGAAATACAGTTAATACTAAATTTTTGTTCAAGTGATTCAAAATTAATTATTTAAATATTTAGAAATTTGTAAAATAAAATTATAAAATATTAAATATGTATAAAAAATGTTAGATGGTTGCTATGACGTATAAAAGTCAAGGTAAATAAAAAATTAAAAATAATTAAAAAACTACCCTTATCTACAATTCAATATTAAATTAAAACTAAAATTCTTTTTAGAATTATTCATTTCTGAGAATTATTCTTTTTATATTTTTAAAACCCTTTCTACAAATGAATATTAAAGACACTCATCCATTTACCACATTATTTCGATATATGTAACACACCCTATTGATTAAATTTAAGTTGAGATTTGGTTTATTTCTGTGTCAACACGAAATATCTCAACATGGGGGTAGAGAGGGAGGCGTACTATAGGGATGAAAATAAAGGGTGTTAATGTTAACGTTAGGTTTAATACAAACTAAGTATGGTACACAAACAAGTTGATACAGGAATTGGTTGATTTTGTGATTTGAATTCTGATTTGTTTAGTTGAAACATCTCTTTGATCATTTTAGAAGTAACACTGTATTAGATAGACTTAGTAAAAGCGGAATTCAATTTATATAGAGGCTGTGTATTTTTGTAACATACCCGTACTGGTTTATTTGGTATTGGTTTAAAAGGGTGGGTGCGAATATCACTTGGATTGATTCATAAATAAAGTCATCATTTTCCGTAAAAATGCACTGAGTTTATCTGCAAAAATAATCTGGCCAGCTTAAGTATACCATGCGTATATATATATATATATTTTTAATCAGTGATTGTACCGGCATTAATTTTTAACATAAAGTTTTTATTATTGTTGTACTTAATAGTAATTTTGTTATACATTTTGGATTCTCAGGATATTGAATGTATTATATTTAAAGTTTTGCTGTAAAAAATTATTCTGAATAATTAATTGAACACTAATTGTTTCAGTCATCAGGAAACGCACATTCCTAAATTACGAATCAACAAACGCGAGTATGTAAATGTAAAATAATATTTTCTCGCTTAGATATTCTATTTCATGTTCCCATTTCTTAGAGTATACATTGAAAATAAAGAATTATATAAATTAGAGAATTTATACAGTTCTTTGTAAGGAACATTTGAAGGTTTAACACTACATTGTTAACAACAATATAGAAAATGTACGTGGAAATGATTGTATATCCAACACAACAGTAGACGACACTTATTCAAATAAGGACCTCCCTGCTGGTTTTGTATTGTGCATTGTCCCCGGCTGTTTCGTTTGCCCTACTTCGTGATTTTATTTTCTCAACAATTCATTCCAGATTTTTTTAAAACTAGTACAAATTCTTTTCAAATAAAACTTTGATCATTTAAAACCAGACTTATAGTACGTATAGTACGTCTTGGATTTTAAAGAAATATGTTTTCTTTTTATTATAATTGTTTCTGGCTTTCTTTCGATTATTGTGTGTCTAAAGCTAGGCGGATTCAATTATTAATGATATATCATATTTGGACATGAGTTCTAAACATACATCCAGTCTATTATGCCAGTAGTAATTCCATGCGTCTATTTAATGAAAACACAAATGTAAAATATACTTAACATTTACATATCTACTCTGTAAATGTTACATGTATGTTACTTCATGTTTACTGGATGTATACATCGATAAATGTAGATGCGGTTATAAAAATGCGGTGCAAGTTGGTGGGAATATGAAATTATAATTAAAATTCTGTTTTTAGTGAAATTATACATACATAATGTTAAAAATATAATGAAATGCACTTTGTATATAACAAATACAGATAGAAAATGAAATATAATTCAGAAATTGTATATTATAAAGCAAAAGCTACACAGTTGTAATTACGAAACATAAAGAATGTCGTCCAGAATGAGAATGTAATATTGTAATAGTAATTTTAAAAATATTATATGTACGAGTAGGTGAAAAATAGTTTGTAATAGATTATCGGATATATACTTTATGTCAAATTTCCGTTTTATTTGCATAAATGATAGGAGTATGTAAAATATTATTTGTTTTTTTTTTACATAAAGCTCCTTATGTAATAATTGTTATATAAATATAGTTCATCTCAAGAAATGCAGAAAATGTCACTTTTGTTAAAATTCACGAAGCTATTCACAGAGTACAAATATCTATTGCTAAAACATTTGCCTGTTCCTTATTTCCTTCTTCCAATCTTAATCCATTGCTTGTTAAATGTCTATCAGGCTAGAATGAAAGAATTTCGACGTAAGAAGCCGCAGACATGCAGCTGACATAATAGCAATCCAGAAACATAAATAAAAGAAAGATGAATATAGAAATAATACAAATTTAATTTACAGCATAATCAAATACAATAGGAAATTTTGAAAATTAGAGCCCCTTGTATCTCAAGAGCACCGAAATAAAGTTCAGTGAATTCCCTTTGGGTCATCGTTCATCATAAGCTTGTCTATTGGAGTTGAGAAGGTGGCATTCTTGTTCCATGGGTGATCAATCGTTTTTCCGGAAACACCAGGAATGTTCTTTTCACGCCGATAATGATAGTACACAGTTTCAGGATGGGAATTGTACAATGGATACTTCAGGAAAAGCTGAAAAAAAAGGAATCATGAGAATCATCATCAGAAAAATTCAAATGTTCAACTGTTTTTTAATAAGTAAGTAAATAAACAATATTATTGGATAATAACAATTAAAAATTTATTCAGTTTATTGAATATAATCGGATAACCGAAGAATGTCACCAGATATAATTGAATTAGTTGGAAGGCATCAAATCAAATTTTTTGTTAGATTTTTAAGAAAATTGAACATACCTCAGGCAGTTCATCACCAAAAATCTTTTGCTTCCATTTTTCCGCTTTCGCTTTATTTTCAGGATTTTCCGGGAGCCCCATGTAATCGTATGAAACATGATAAGTAGAACAATATGTATCTGGAGGAATTTCTCGCGGTTTCACCATCGTTTCAGAGGTCTCCTTCAACAACTCCTGCCATAAGAATGTCTGCAACAGCTTACGCCGACGACCTGTTCAACAAAATTTATAATTTTCGTATCAGTTATTCAGTTATCTAATTAAATAAATATCTGGGACCCTCATTCAATCGGGGAAATTGTGACTAGATAAAATTGAGTTTTCCTACCAATTGGATTTAATTGTGGCGGAGGATTCAGGTAAGAATCCTTCATACAGGACGCGACGTTAGGATCTCCAGGTTTGCAAGAACCATCGCGTAAAGTCCATCTACGGCTGTCTCCTTTGTATTTTTCTTCCCAGCATTCATCTGGTTCTACAGGGTCTACTGGAGGTCCCGGGGGAGCAACGTAACAAGACACCGGCACACATTTTTCCTCCTTTGGCTTTTCATGATCTGTTTCCTCATTTTCTTTTGAATCTCTTTTAGACTCAGCTTCCATTATAATTTAAAAATATAGGATTAAGAATAAATGCACGTTTCACAACACATCGAAATAAATATTAAGTCTTTTGTTTTTGTGCTTTAATTAATAAGATTATCGATCAAACATAATATAACAAATGAATGCTCGATTTGACAAGGACAAGACGACCAGGACAACGTTAGTTATTTGGTGCTCCCCAAGGCTCAAAATAATTTAACTTTATCTGACTTTATCCAATATTAGAAACAATTAGAAATAAGAGTTACTAAGATGTATATTATTTAAATGATGTTCATTAACAGATGAAATTAGTACAAAAACGAGGATCGTTACAGAAGTGTTCAATCTAGATAATCATTTCATATTCATCATGACTTTATGATCCTATGGTTTAAATCTTAGTTCAACTGAATTAGTATGAATCTATGCTAACATTAAGTATGCCATCTATTAAGACTATCCATAACAAATTACTTTGTCTCAAAAATTACAACGGAGCTAAACCAATTGCCTTCGTATGTTCAGTTTGTTTCAAGTTATCGTATTTATTTTCTTTTCAATTTGTTTTACAGATTAAGAATTGGAAGGGTAAAATCTAGGTCTTACTACATCAGGAGTCTCAGTAGTGGTACCAAGCCTTGCGAAAATAATAAAGGTCACTGCATGTCTGTCGAAGAAACTATATGCAAGAAAGAGAAGGTAACATTTTTATACTCTGTGACTCTATTTAATTTTTTTTCAAATATCTTAGTGGTGATGTAGTAGTACATATTCACAAATTTATTGTTTAGCTAACGTTTAATGGAAGTAATTTTGTGTAAGATATATAACCAGGAAGCAGTCACTTGTATAAAACGATTTTTAAATGTTTAATGAGAAATTACCTCATTAAGTAGCAATGGTTCCAAACCATAATAGTAGAAATCTGTAGAAAGGCAACAAAAAATGTTGTTAAACCTATGTTAAAAATACTTGTCAACAAAAATAGATGGCACTAGATGTTATTCGCAACGAAATTATCTCGGACATGTGTTTTTGATGTAGTTCCAACAAAATGGCTGCGGTTTAATCTGTTGTTTTGTATTCGTCGCATTTTTAATTGTTTAGATGGTAATAAATATTGTTTATAATGAGTTAACGAGTTTATTTATGTAATATAAATGTTTATCTATTAATAGAATATATTTTTTTGTGGATTACGATTAGATTTTTTGTACAATTGGTTCGTGATATTTGAAGGTTATTATGTGTGATTATTTTTAATTTTCGGGTATTTTAAAGAATAAGCATTCAGTAATTTTGTGAATATTGTATAGAGTTATATTTTTTTAATCTGATACATACTTGTGACGCATATTTTAAAGTGTTTTTTTTTTGTATCTTTGCTCCAGAAGGCAGTAAAGGTGCTTTGGAAGCGGAGGTTCTTCACAGGAATTGTTCCAAAGGTCTGTGACAAATTATGATACTTATTTTTATGGTCGTTACCCTTTTTAGCAATCTATTACCACTTCTATTGCGTTTCCCCAGTTTTTTAATTACTAGTTTAGTTAGTAATTACTAGTACTGATTGTTTGTTCACTTAATTTTGGCCCTGTTTGCATCTAAACGCGATGAACACTCCTTTTGTGTGTTGCATTTGAACTTCTTTGTGAACAACTCCGCTGCTTATTAAGTTTACGATTACATAAGTACATAATCAATTTAATTTGATAACAACCAAACCCAGAAAATATAACTTTGGTGTCTTCTTTGTGTGTTTAAGAAATGTTATTTCACATATAGCGTTATAATATTTTAATTGCTATTAGAAACATTGAACTACCTTATCATGATTTATAGAGTTAAAATCTTGCGTGAATAGATAGATGATGACAGATTCCCTATCCCTTAATATGTCCCTTCTATTTATAGTCCATTTTTGTTTTCCGTGTTAAACGATTGTAAAGTATCTGTAGCATTTTAGAAGAAAATAACTTCAGGCAAAATTAATTATTATATATTTCTGTTCTATGCCTATCCGTTCCCCGGGCTGTATTTTAAGTCTGTTATGTATTGCATGTATTTGGATTTGTGAAAATAATATTGAATGAATAGTCTAACGCTGCTCTTACACTGGTATCGATTACTTGTGACTCCGCCTTTTTCAGTACGGTAATTGGGATGTTCGCATTAGCATTCTTTATCATAAGATGAAGATTTTTTAATGTTTATCAATACATTCCTGTTGTGATATAATCACAGACGTAAGAACTGATGATTATTTCACAACAGTGGTATATTGATAAACAAAGTAGAAACTTCAGTTCATTTTATGGTGTATTGATAAACAAAGTAGAAACTTCAGTTCATTTTATGGTGTATTGATAAACATTAAAGTACTAATGCATCTACACTCTACTGATATAGTAGCAAATGTTAGAGAGACCTTATATAATTTGTCTAGCTTACGTCTGTGTATTTTCAATAGACTGTCTTATAATTTAGCCAGATGTAAAATGTATATTTGAGTGATTTATTCTGTCTAACAGTTTGTTGTGTTCTTAAGTGGGGTGAAATGAATATTATAATAAACCTCTGTGCATAACATGTCTGTTAATATACTACTGTATGTATTTCTTACGTCTGGATATCAAAGTGCCGTGAGGAGATGTACTTCATGTCGCATAGATCACAACAATGTTGGATCATGCATCTACGTAAATGACGTGAGCAGTGTAAATGACATCATTGCGTTTATTATTTGATATGGGCGAAACTGTGAGAGGTAAAAGCAATACAGGGCTGACATTAGAGTACAAATATACAGTTATGTATGTACAGTTATCGTAAATATTAAAGGTCATCTCGTGAAACAGTTTACTAATGCGAAACAACTCTAATAGCCCTACTCCAAAATATAGCCATCGTCGCATGTAGTAGACTACAGTGTGAGACCGACCTTAAGCTGTTCTCACACTGCAACCGACTATTTGCAATGCAGACTCTTCTTTCAGTAAGGTGTATTTCAGTTGTTACGCATTAGTACACTTTACTATGAGATGAATCTTTTACTTAAATGTTTATCAATACATCACTGTACTGTAGCTAATAAAAATGTGTCCAATCCAAATCCACTGTTGTCCGCTCACGTTATGTACGAAGTTGTATGTTTTCAAGAATGCTCCGATATATTCGTCTGCGAGTAGAACGTAATGCGGTACTTTGATATACGTACGAATGAAATACATATTTCTACGGTACTTCATACTTCAGTGGTGTATTGATAAACATTAAAATAGAAACTCCTCTCGTAATTAATGTACTTATAAACCTACTGAAATATTGTAGGTTTCAACTACACGGTTCCAGTGTGAGAGCCTCCTTATTCTAACTAGCTATTTCTATTGCTTTTATGCCAGATGAAACAGATATTTTAGAATAATGAATCATTTATAATATATCATATCATATATCATACTATGTTCATTTTATAATATAATATATTTGATTCACCCCACACTCAATAGTAGATACTATCAGCATGTCAAAAAGTAATGAAACATTTACTCAATATGTTTGTGTCAGTCAATATTTTTTCAATGAAAAATATTAAGACTAGCTACTGACAAAAACTTCGAATAGGAAATAGAACACATGTTGATTAGAATTTTTTTTTAATTTCAGTGGACTGACATCGGAATCTTCGTTGTTTCTTCGGAACATTGAAATATACAAGTTTCTAAATAAATAAAGTTTAGTTTATAAATGTTTGTATATGCCTATGTATATAATATATATAAAAAAAAATGAATATAAAAAATATGTATAGAATAAATAAAATGAAATAAATTTTATATCTTTTATTTAACAAAACGTACTATGGTAGGGTGATACAAGTTCTTACTGATTCTATTCTAGTATGTTATACTCTGCTACAAAATATCTAATCCTATTCAAGTATGTACTCATACAAGATATCCAGCTTGTTAAATTTAAGAAGTTCGTTTTTTAAACGTTCGTTTTTTCGTATACAACTTATATAGATGGATAAATTTAGTACTGTTACCAATATATAGATGGAGATCTTTTAGTTTAGGTTTCAATAAATAGATGGCGCCACAAGTTTAGAAAGATCATTTTAAATTTAACAATTTTGAAGTATATAATACCTTGCAAAACAAATATATCCTCAGTGTAGCGTTAGAGCTACTCGAGTGAAGGCAGGGGTAGGCGTCACGTTTTTCTTGCGTTTTAGATTAAATAAAAACGTAAATTTAAATATAGTCGCCGAAGGCGACTATGGCACCCATAGGGTGCCAATGCAATCGCGAAGCGCGGCCACCTATAGGATGCCAGAGGCATCCTACATAGTCGCCGCAGGCGACTATGGCACCCGTAGGGTGCCAATGCAATCGCTTCGCGATTGCATAAACGTTTTAGTGGCCGCTCCGCGGCCACCTATAGGATGCCAGAGGCATCCTACATAGTCGCCGTAGGCGACTATGGCACCCATAGGGTGCCAATGCAATCTCTGATACAAAGTATCCAAGCTTGTTAAATTTAAGAAGCACGTTTTTTAAGCACGTTGTGTGTGGCCCCACCCACGTCTGCTCGTCCACGCCCTTACTCCTATACTTTGGTTTATCAAGTGCGAGACATACAACGACTTCGAGTTTTAACAAAAATTTATACTGCCATCTATGATGAATAAAAGTAAACTCTAGAACTGTTTTATTTTTACACAAATAATTTTAAATATTCTATTACTATATACTATTACTAAATTAAAAAAAAATTATAGGATATAAGCCTTTAATAAATATATTTACATATAATTACAATCTAAATATTATATTTATGTTATATATTACAATAAATTATTATTAAATTACAATATTTTCTTCATTTTAAAGAACCAAACGATGTCGCATAATCACCTTTCGCCCCCAAAAGAAATGTCTGTAACAATGAAAACTATAAATAAGACTGATCATATACGGAGCACCCCATATTTAACAATGTAACAAGGACCAAATATTAATATAATTTTTTGTATTTACCTTTGAGCTTTCCTCAAATATGTTGATACACCGTTAGAAGTCCTTCTGTTGATGGTGTTCATCTAAGTTCGTAATTTTATTCTGCTCTTGGAGATCCCCCTCGTTCTGTCGATTATCAAATAGCTTCCGATCTATAAGTCTCCTATAATAATTCCCCATTGTCATTTCTGCCATTTCTGAAAATATAAAATAAAACAAAATGAGAACATAAGAATATGAGATTTGGTTATAGTCTGTGCAGTATTAAATATACAACAAGAAAATCTTTTAGTTAACTTAAAACTATAGATGTTATTAAATCAACATGAACTGTTAAGAGAACTCATGTTTTTAATTAAATCTTGGTTTACCACGCACTATTTTACACATAACATAACCTATCTCTAAATACTTTAGTTTCTAAGATCTATCTCAACCTATCCGTCAAGAGTACATTAGAAATGATTAATTTATACTGTCAATATACCTGTTATTATTATTAGACCTTATGAAGCCCGTACTTGGAAAATAATCATCAGTTCTTACGTCTGTGATTATATTACAACAGGAATGTATTGATAAACACTAAAAAATCTTCATCTTCATTATGATAAAGTATACTAATGCGAACATTCCAAATACCATACTGAAAACGACGAAGTCCCAAGTAATCGATGGCAGTGTGAGAGCAGCCTTAGACTATTCATTCAATATTATTTTTACATATCCAAATACATGCAATACATAACAGACTTAAAATACAGCGGCCCGAGGAACGAATAAGCATAGAACAGAAATATATAATAATTAATTTTGCCTGAAGTTATTTTCTTCTAAAATGCTACAGATACTTTACAATCGTTTAACACGGAAATAAAAATGGACTATAAATAGAAGGACATATTAAGAAATAGGGGAGGAGGCATCTCACATTCATCCCTCTATTCACACAAGATTTTAACTATTAAAATGATGTAGGGCGTAGTAAAGTTAGTACACTTCATCAGAAGTAGTTATTCTATTTTAATGTTTATCAATACACCACTGCGTCAAAAGAAGTATCTATTTCATTCGTTCATGATTATAAAATGGTTCATTTGTACGTAGATCAGAATACTGCCTTCTTTTAATACGGGTCAGCTGCACGTACAACATAAAACATACAATACCCTGCATAAAGGGAAGGCGGCACTTTGTACTACATACGTATGAGCCATAAAATAAAGGGCCGTATAAAACACACACTTCTAATGGCACTGACTATTGAACCTATACAGAACACTATAAAAAGAAATAAATATCATAGAAATTTTCACTAAGTGGGCAAAGAGGCTATTATCCAGAGGCGGATTCACTAAATCAATCTTTTACAAAAATGCGCTGCATAGAATTTACATTTACTAGTTTAATAATGAAAGGGTTCAAAATACTTTGAAGAATAATAACTGGTAAAAATGCATAACCAAAATATATCTGTGTACTGAAGTTAATTGTTAATTATAAAAATTACCGGATCTGAAAATTAAAAAGTGCCACGGGTGGAAATGCTGTGGAAGTGAAGGCGGACCTGTTGTTTTATAAATATACACGGGACAACGTCTATAAGTGCCATTATTAACCTGTCGTGACCACACAAAACAAACAAACAAGTTATACAATATATGACACCAAACCTTTTTAAAGATATTTTGTATTTCGAAGTACACCAGGTTTTTAAAATGTTGTTATTTTAAAATATTAAAACCTTAACAAATCAAACTTTAACGGTCTAATAGGGAAATAAGTTAAAAATTCGAAAAATTAAATTATATACCTGTCTCGTTTCTTCTCATACGAAGCACACATAACTGCTTCTCACCTAAAATATATTTTTCATACATTATACATTTCATTCTAATAATAGGAAACCAATATTTTATTTCGCTGATATTAATGAATGAGTAAGCGAGAAGCATTTATGTGTGCGTGTAATATGAGAACAAACGAGACAAAGTTTTTACTAAGTCCCTGATCACAGTGGTATTGATCGACTTCCAAATTACGGACACATTTAAGTTTCGTTTGACTTCACTATTAAAAACATGTTCATTTACTGCAAAGCACACATACAATAAGTAATACAGGAGACCATTTTAAAAACAACACTTTTCAAACACATAATTTACAACCGGATACATCCCTCATTGAACCCCACGTTTTGGGGAGGCAGTGGTTTTACTTTCCCATCGTGTAAAGGATTCAAAACCTAAATTTAAATTTTCGTTGTGAAGATTGCCTCCACCATTCGGTCGCCATCTTGCAAATAAGATTGTAATCATTCTCTTTTGTTTGTTTATCTTGAAAACCATTACTATAAACTTTTTGTTGTAATTCTTACAATTAAGAAGTTCAAAGAAAAACACAATCTTAATCTAAGTGATTTAATGAACCAGACTGTACAGCGTGTGTTCCTTAATGAGGTACAGGACGTACCGTCAATGCAAAAAGTTTATCTCTCGGTAATACGAAATGCAAAATACGAAGTACATGAGGGACGAGCAAATATTGGAACCTTTGAAAATGAATTTCAATTCCCTATTAAACTGCTTTGTGCTAGTTAAAATGATTTTTTATGCATATAATAGTTTAATAAATTAAAAATTACCTGTAATTAATATCAAATTTATATTAATTCAATTTAAATACAAATTAAATATTTTGAAAAAGGAATAATAAATTTGGCAACGCGTTAAATTTACGTGTGATTTGTGTGATTTGGTTTTTTCACCAATAAATTGTTACATTTTATATAACATTTATTGAGATTTTCAATTTCCCGTTCAAATTGTCATTTGCAGCGTTGCCGGCTTATAACCTACATTTACTGTTTCTTACTGGTTTTATTTAAATATTTTCGTAAATAGGTATCCTTTTGATAATTTTCTTTTTCCAATAGTTACAGAAAAGATTCTTCTATATACACCTAGTTTTTGAAAGCCGTGTCACCATTTTTTTTATAGTTAAAAGTTATATTATGTGGTGAAATTGAGCTAAAAATTATGATTTGTATGGAAAATGACTATTTTTAATCATGTATAAAAAGAAAACTATGAACCATGGGTCTAAAATTTTGAGACAGCATGTATTTTAACTATTTGTATTGACCCTCCAAATTTCACAACGTTTTCATCATTTACGTTAACGTCCTGTACCTCCTTAATAAGTTTATTTAGTGAAAAATATTTAATTTCAATATAAATAATTTCTAAACATATTCGTACATATAGTTTTTTTAAATTATTTCACAATAGCTCTCATACATGATGCTGTTATAAAATATAATTTGCTGTATAATTAGAAAAATACGTTCATCAAATCTAAGTCCAGGCATTTCCTAGGCATACGTCATCGCCGATCTATCGTAACTTTGACTATACTAAAGTGAATTTTTAATTATAAAAACTACGGGACCTGACAATTTAAAAGTACCTCGGGTGGATATGCTGTGGAAGTGAATGCGGACCTGTTGTTTTATAAATACACACAAAACAAACAAAGTTATACAATATATGATGCACTAACCTTTTTAAAGATGTTATGTATTTCAAGGTACACCAGATCGACAACTGTAGACTGCATACTCCAATGACATCAGCGAGAGACTGCAATTAATAAACGAATGTCACATATAAACACATTGCACTGACACAAATATAAGCAAAGAAAAGTTATTTTAATTTCCAATTAATTTATAATGCAAAACTTTTATAAGCTTTTACTTTAATCACTAATTATCTATAAGCGTATTCCGCCATTTTACTTTTTACAGAAAAAACGAAACTAAACACCAAAAAAAAATGCATTTTATTTGTTTAAATGCAAACTAATTTAAAAAGCAAATCTTTTATAAGTTAACGATTGTCTTAAATAATAGTAAATTAATTTAAATAAATAGAAATATTTTATCACAGTTATAACACTGTCAACAGATTTGTTCAAGAAAAGATTTATATTACTTGAATCGTTTCATAAATGAAATGTATTTGACTGTAAAACGAGACCAGGTAATATTCATTTTCTGTTGAACAAGCTATGTCGAAATCCAATTTTTTAGGGGTCGATTGAAATTGATATTATAAAATGTATATTTGCGTTTTTATTTTATTTCATATCTAAATGTTGACGGAGATATAGCAATTAAAAAAACGAATTGTAATTTTAGCTATACTCTGTTGTATAAAAGTGATAGAAACTTAGCGGACGTGACGTCACATGTCTTGGAATTATCTATAACGCTTTAAATAATTAAAGGCAAAAACTTTTTTTTTTAATTGTTAATATTTCCTAACATATAAGGAGTTATTTAAAAATAATTGGACATTTGAGGTCCTGGTAGCCAACTTCATCACAGTTTTATAAAAATTAAGATATGGTACACAAACCCAAGATTAAGTAACGGACGTCAACGGCAGGTAAGGTAAGGTAAGGTATCTAACAAATGTATCTAGATACGTTTCGTAACGTATCTAACAAATGTATCTAGATACGTTTCGTAACGTATCTAACAAATGTATCTAGATACATTACGTAACGTATCTAACAAATGTATCTAGATACGTTACGTAACGTATCTAACAAATGTATCTAGATACGTTACGTAACGTATCTAACAAATGTATCTAGATACGTTACGTAACGTATCTAACAAATGTATCTAGATACGTTACGTAACGTATATAACAAATGTATCTAGATACATTACGTAACGTATCTAACAAATGTATCTAGATACGTTACGTAACGTATCTAACAAATGTATCTAGATACGTTACGTAACGTATATAACAAATGTATCTAGATACATTACATAACATATCTAACAAATGTATCTAGGTACGTTACGTTACGTATCTAATCTATATACTTTCTTGATGACGCAAGTCAAATAGTTTATTCTTTTAGCTCGCAATGTAAAGAAATTCTTTAATGTCATTTAAAAATTAGTGGTCAGTGAGTATATGTAAAATGCAACGTAATAATTTTGTATGTTGGAGCTGAAGACTGAGGAGGAGAATAAACAAATTTAACAAGTAAATAAAAGGTAAGAACAACGTAAATGAATCTGGCGAGAAACGTGTTTGCACGATTGTAATATAGTATATACATAACCAGATGTAAATCAATGCAATGAATTAATAGCGTAAGTTGATGAGTTACTCTAAAACTCCATCTGTCAAAATAGATGCACCTGTTCGTACTCGTAAAGGTTTCGCAAGTTCCTGACTTAAAATAATATACATATATTGACAAAGACCTTGATGACAGAAATAATGAATTTATAGTCTATTGAAATGTACTTAAAATGTTAACAAACATATCACAGCAAAAAGACTCTTACTGCGCACTGTGTCCTAAAAATACTATGTACAATTATGCACAAAAGAAATTTGAGAAAAAAAAGAACATTTAAAATAACTTTGAATATTTAACATAACCTCACAACTTGTAACTAATATAATCATAATTCATATATAATATTATAACCTCATAAATTCTAATATAATTAGAACACATTACACACCGAGTTAAATAAAATATTAATAAAACTTTGTAATCCAAGCAAGAAATGTTAAAATTTTAAAACAACTTACCAACAATAATTTAATTCTATCATATAATGTTATGTTGACATATGTATATCATTTTAACTGTCATTTCATAAAGAACATGAATAGAATAGATTTAATTAACACAAAACAATTAATAAACAAGTAATTGCAAAGTTCTACAGCATTTTAGAACTATCACTATATGTAACTAATTAATAGTTAATTACTGTAACTATAATTTAATTCAATCTCTAAAATATCGTATACCAAATTAACAACCATTTCACAAAGAATATAAATATTATAGTTTTAATTAACACAAAACAATTAGAAAACTCATAATTAACCAAAATACACCACCACTTTTAGAACTGTCAACAACTGTCAATGTTTAGTTACATACATATATATGTGGCCGTATATTTTATAGTTAACTAAACACGTCAACGTTTATTTAACAATAAGTAACTGTTTAGTTCGTAGATATGCATGACGTGTTTCAACATAATCATTATGCACTATTCAGTTACGTTTACTAGTAATAGATGGCGCGCAGTTGCCATATATGTATATGTATATACAAAATTTAAAATAAGACTTCTTTTAATATGTTTGCATTTCTTTAAGAAATAAACTTTAAGAATAATAGTTGTATGAGTGAAGGAATTGGTTGAACTCTACCTCCACCTTCCGTTGATGCTCTGAAGACAACGGGATTTTCAAATACAAATGCGAATTAAAAAAATTAATCGAATATTACATAATCTTTGTAGATTTACTTTTAATAAATAAGACAGCTACCTAACAATTACCTTCTTATATTTTGTACATAATCACACACAAAACTGTGCTAGAAAATTGAATTTTTTTATATAGGCTAACTTTGATACCTAATATACAAATCGAAAAAAAAATTTCCAAATTTTAGAAAAAGTAAATAAATTGAAAATAATTTTTATTTTGTTGAAAAAAATTTATTTTTTTAGTCAGTTTGTATGAAAAATTATTTATTGTTATTGGTAAAATTAATATAGAACGAGTTAGATATTTCAATTCAAAAATGGAATTAACATTTGAAATAAATTTCAATTCACACACAAAAGACAGCCGTCGCTTGCGACGGTGGTACACTCTAGTTTAAATATAATGTTACTATAAAGTGTCCTTCACATAATTATAAAAGTTTAATTGGCTTGACCAGCTCTTGACCAGCATTATCTCTGGACCAGCTGTGAAGCGAGTTATTAATAATTGTGTGCATACTTAACATGCATGAGAACTACAAAGTATAAGAAAGCATTGGTTTACTTATATCTAGGAGAACACTTCTTCAGATTTAAAAAAAAAACTAATGTTGTAGAGAAATAAATTGGGAAAGTTTTGAATGCGACCAGTTAGTAAAAGAGATATGAAGGTCTAGAGTTGTTCTTATTATAAAATAGAATACGCGTACTTTGAAGTGAAATTACGAATTATTTTATTGATCCAAATCATACACACAAAACAGACGTCGCTTCGCGACGTGGTAAACACTATTACAGTATATGAAGTTTTATTAATCATTTGTATTATGTTGATTTCGTAACATTTTGTAATTTCTTCAATTATTTAATAAAATATTTCAAATATAAAATAATTATTTTCTACAATTATTAAGAAAAAATACCATTCACCATTCTCAACAAAAATTGAAATTTTCTGGTTTAAAATTAATTCTAATTTAAGTAACACTACAATGTAACTGTCTCGATAATACATAAATAAATTTGTTGCATTCTAGTAAATACAAAAAGACGTAAAATATGAAATGGCAGTGCAACTTTTATTAAACAAAATACATTTTTAATTGAAATATATATAGATGTATTAAATTTTTTGATAAAATCTTTTAATTATTTTCATATTACCGAGATGATTTGTTATATTATTATTATATTTTATTGAAGAAATATATATTTAAACATTCTGTAAAAATTAAATTTATTATTGAATTATCCACAATCCAACTATCAATACTTTTATACATTATAAAATTACTGACAAAAAGACAACACATACAAAAATTAAACATAACAAATTTAATAAATTCTATTCACAATTTTAAACATAAATGTGTTGGCTTTGTTTCATTTTAATTTTATAAGATTTAATTTAACACAAAAATTTTAAGTATAAAATTTTAATCAGCAATTTTACATATATATTATGTTAACACAGATAAGATAATTGTGCATAATTCATTCTTATTAAATATAAATAACCTACATAGCTTTATTAATTAAGTTCCTATTTTAACAGCAGATAGAAGAAAAATCATATTTTTAATAAACATTTTAGGTATATATATTAAAAATACATTTTTCTTTTAGTTCACATCGAGAAATAGAACTACAAATGTACTCAAAACAAAACATTTATATTTTTCCTTACTTTATTATTATACCGGAGGCACCTACGTGTTTAAAAAATAATTGTAACATTACCTGAAATACAACTGGGTTTAAATAAGGTGAAATAATACGGAATATTATATTCAAATAACATTATGTCACAAAACTAAGCTAAAAGCAAAGAAAGAACACATTAAAATAAATTTTTAAAAATATATGATTCAACAGATTTCACACAAATTATGCTGGTACTACAAATAAAATGGACAATATATTTTTATCTTATGGATATTTTTTATACTTAATTTTAATTCTTTTGTTACTTCATTTTATAATTAATGTTTGACATTAATTATTTTCTATTTATATTTTTGTTAATTATTTGTAATTTTACATAAGGCGACATTTCTCTTCTCCTTGAGGATCACCCTGAAAAGCGAAAAGTAATAAGTTATTATTATTTGAAATATGATAATAAAAACATTTTAAAATGGTTATGAGCATACTAGTAAACAAGAGACGTACATAACGATATGTAATTGTTGTCATTTTAATTATTGTATAGAATATCTTTTTTGTGTGCCCCTTACCGACAATTAGGTGGGCATGCATTCAAATTCTGTAAAGAAATGAAACGACGGCAACAGTACAAACCTAACTCGGATATATTTAATCAAATAACTTCGGTGTAACTTCAATGGGCTTGTGTCCTATGTCTTAATTGCTATAAAAGTGTACTATATATTGATAAAGTGGGTTACTAGAACCTCAAATGTTCAATTATTTTTTAATAATTCCTTATGTGTTAGGAGATATTAACAATTAAAAAAGTCATTTTGTCTCTTTAATTATTAAAGGGATTCAACGTTGTACAAACTCCAAATGCATGTGACATCACAATCCTTGTGTAAGGTTACCAACCTTACAGATCATAAATCTCTGCTATATGTATTTATATATCAAAATATCAAATATTATTTACAATTATTTCAAGGAACAATAAAATTTCAATATTATGTCTGCCTTAACAGGGTTAAATAAAGTAAAAACTTATTATTATTTGACTTGACTGGATTGTTTGAGTACCAACAGCTACAAAACATTACCACAACACTGACCTACTCAACAAATAACTGACGTTAAAATGCATTTCACGTCATACAAATATGGCCGACCATTTCTAGCGCTAAAACTACAATTCAAAATTTTAATTGCTATAACTCCGTCAACATTTAGATATTTAATAAAATAGACACACCAATACACATTTATTAACATCAATTTCAATCAACAATTGAAAAATCGACCACTAAAAAATGAGGACACAAGCCCATTCTATTGATTTTAAAATTCACATTCCAATTCAAATAAAATTAGTATTAGTTTCAATGAGTGGTTGAGAAAATAAACTATATAAATTCAAGAATTCTATGTTCAAAAACAATAGGAACATTGGTAATAATATTATGTTTATGTTAGTGATAATAGATATAGTAACAATAAATCTTCCATTTCATGTTTAAAGGCTAATAGTTAAATAAGTAATTTTTAAGAACAATTTGATTAACTTCAAGACCAGAAGAATATTTAAATGATAATAATAGATTGGCAAATTATTTACAAGAATATTAATATATCACATAAGAGTATTTCAAACATATTCAAATTAATATACAAAATACTATGACGTATATGTAGGGTTTATTTAATATGAACAAGTTTATCTTTTACATTAAATTTTGTAGGCTAATATAACGTTATATTATATAACGGCTATCTTTCAAAATGCAGTTACGTTTGCTGGAGTTAATAAACCTTTTTATGCAAAATTATTGAATGTAATATATTAGCAAAAGATGTTTAATGCATTTATTTAATTTAATGTAACAGAGTAAAATTAAACTTCTGTAAATATTAAACGATATTAGGTAAAAATGTTACGTTATATAAAACATTAATTTATGAATATATTTAGAATATTTACAAATGATAAAATTTAGAACGATTATAAAAAAAGGCACTCAACTCTTCGACCGTAATAAGTTTTGATTAAATCAATTGATGCGTTACTAAATGTGTTATAAATATGATATTTATAATAAAACAGATTGAGTTCATATTTGCAGAGTTATTTATATAGTTAAGACATTAAACTTTCACAGCTTGAAAGACAGAGAAGACGCAAATTTGCAATAGAAACTTTCCAGGTATAAATATGAAAACAATGTAAAAGCAATGATTTCATTTTAAAACGTTGGCAGAAGAAATGTTAATGAAATAAATTATAATAAAAGATTAGTAACATTCAAAAAGATAAGCTCTTTTATTAACCATGATGTTAAAAATATCAAATGTAATAAAATATGAATTGAATCCACTGGAATTTTACTTGTAACATCAATCATAGTTAGTCTATATTATAAAATTAGTGCTCTGTGCTGATATGAATGATATATGCCATTTAATTAAAACACTCAGTATATTATAATAATACATATTATTTAAATTTATCCACCGACATAACTTACCACCATCCAACGTCATTTTTAATGGCGTTTTGATCGGTTGTAAGAGTATGTGGCCAGCAGGTCAAGATGAGAAAACTACTGCCATGTCCTGAACTTGAAATATAAATTCTCAATGATATTTACTGTTTTAAAAATATCTTTTAATCAAAAAATATTTCCGGTCTGTATTACGAGATGTTGCATATTTTTTTCTAATTTTGTAAGCTACGCAACATACTTATTTTTTATAATTATTTTTTACCTGCTGGTGGAATAGTTCTTCAGTGGCAAGTGATGATCCATATCCCAAATCCCGATGACGTGAGGATCTGCTGGTTAATTGATTGCGTACTCTTTCAGACACTGCCATTTCCTACGAGATGAAACAGAAATATTTAAACACGGTTTTGAAATATTTACTAATTTACAATTGCATATTTACAATTATATTACAATTTGCATATTACTACATAACATTAAATAATTTTTTTTTTAATATTACCTCTCCACTTGAATTTAACAGCGTAGTGGTCATGTTGTCTCCAACAAACCATTTTTGACTCTTCATAACGAGATTTGTAGGAGGTTCGTGTACTTGTCCCAGATCTGCAGACCATACGTTTGTTGATACACCTGGTTCTAGTTTAACACTACGATGGAACTTGAAAATGGTTTCCAAGTCATTCACTTTACGAATAAGTTGCCATCCACCAATAACTATTTCCTAAACACAAGAATAAAATATTATTAAAAATTATTTTTATGTAGATGCAATTAGTATTTATATATAATTCAAAAAAATTAGATAAAGCCACTTCTATTAAAAACAAAAACAAAGGTAAAAACAATTTCTATTGCAAAAAAAAATGTTTTTAATAAAAATGAAAATTGAAAATATCAGATAGTAGTTTAAATAAAATATTACTTTTTGGGGATTAATGATAAAGAAGATTCTTTTCCTCTGAAGTCTTAGAAATTGTGATTTTATTAGACCAGAGTTCTATTATAAACCACTAAGACTAATGATAATATACATTTTTATATAAATTATTATGTTTGTGAGAGGGGTGTTAGTGTATTAGTATTTTCTTCTAAACGAAAGCAAATATTAGGGACTTTATTAGGATTTATTGTATTAAGATTATTTTTTATAATATTTATTTTTTTAAATTTCTTAAGTTACTCCGAATCACCGATGGCGTCATAATATAATGTCAGTATATTATAGTGTCTAAGTCAAATATGTATACCACCGATACGTAATGTTTGTGAAGTAGTCGAAATATTATTGATTCCTAATTTGAATTTGAAATCATAACAACTTGGTGTCAATGACTAAACTCTCTCGGCCACAGAACCTTCCAGTAAAAAACTATTAAAATTTTGGGAGTAATAATATATTAACATACCTTGTTTCCTTTGTTTGTAAGTTTAACAAAGCGACCCTCTGGGTCTGCTTCGGAGATTTCAACGTCACTTTTAGCAGAAGAATTCACAGAATATTCAGACATGCTGTGCTCCTCCGACTCCTCTAAAAGAGTACGTTTTCTTTTACCTCCTGCACGAGATGGAGTTCGACGAAGGACAACAACAGGAGTTCCACGACCGGATTTGACATTTGGGGAACCATGAGGGGTAATATTTAATCTGAAATTTAAATATAATTATTAAGATACATATCTTATTACAAATTTATCTAGTTACAAAAATTTTGCTACTTTACCTTGTTTCTTCTCCTTCTAATAGTTTTCTGTATGCAGAAATTTCCAAATCAAGAGAAACTTTAATATCCATAAGATCTTGATACTCTTGTAACTGATGTTCCATTTCTTCGCGTAGACGTCTAAGCTCAGCTTCTAATAACGCGAGATCTTCTGAATGGCGGAAACGTTCAGTCTCCAACAGTTTTTCCAAATCACGAATACGCATCTGGCAAAATTGGGCACAGGTTAATAGAAAAAAGTTATATATGAATAATGAAATTGAAATTATTTCCTGTACATTACTTAAAACTTACATTAGCTGCATTGTTAGCTCCTTCCAATTCACTGAGTTTGCTATGCAGACCATCAATGCGGGTGCGTGCTTGACGCAATTCTTCCACTGCTACAGAGGCAGCTCCACTGTTTCGATTTGCCGCACTTTGAAGATTTTTTATCTATAAAATAATATAAAATGTAATAACAAGTCATGTAATTAAAACAGTAAAACAATAAAAACAGTTTGTGCTCTCACTTTATTTTCGAACAGCGTTTCAATTTCTTCTCTATTAACACGAATTTGAGCTTCATATTGATCTCTAAGATCTTGAAGAGACTGCTGCAATTTTGCCTCATACTGCTCGGCAAGGCGTCCATCGATTTCGCTTATCTCTACTTGACGACGCGTACGAGTCTCAGAGAGTTCTTGTTGATATACCTGTAAGATATACAACAATAGAAACAGGTAGAAATATTAAAAAAAAAAAGATAATACAAAATTACCTGATCTTTGAATGTAAGCTCTTCTCGAAGACTTTGTACATTATTTTCAAGATCAACTCTGGCCAGTGTTTCATCCTCTAGATGTTTACGCATGTCATCTAACTGCCGACGAAGTTTGTCACATTCTTTTTCCAATTCCTTAAAGTACCAAATAATTAAAAAATGATCACAATGAAATTACTATTCATGTATTTTGATGAGCTAATATTACCTTGTAATCATCTTGAATTTTCTTTCTTTCTGATGCTGCTGTATTGTATTTAGCTCCTAATTCAGTGCAACGAGATTCATACATGCGGGCACTATTTTCAGCAAGAATCAATTCTTTAGACTTTTTCTCCAACCTGAAATATTACATAAATTATTATATGTACATTAACATTAATCTAAATTCTTCTTTAATCATTTGACCGCAGCTTTGTGATGTTTTAAAAAGAAATGCTCGGCTTTAATTATATTATATAAAAGATAATATTAGATAAAAAGTTAAAACAAAATACACATATTTAAATTTTGCATGTTAGTAAAAGGATAAAATTAATTTTTTTAATGTATTGTTTTTAATGTAACTTTATATAGGAGCAATAAAATACTAAAAGAAGAAATAGAAAACAAAGCAGCCGGTGTTTGTATTATTTATTCAGGGCCGATTTTTCAACTCTACAGTTTTGTAATTATATTGTAAAACAAGGTATTCTAACTAATGAATAAAATATTTTACAATAAATATTTCTAACCCATGTACATATATCACAATTATAATATTTACAAGAGAAAATGAGCGTCGGGACCAAATCCTACGCATCAACGTAACTGCAAGGTGACCATCAGTACCTCTTTTGTATTGCTTTTTTATGTTTTAAGAAATAGTTTATTTTTTAAGTCATCTATATTTCTGGCAATATTTTTTTGGCAGAAATGACCAAAAGAGTGCAGGAGTAAAAGACCAAGAATAAGGCAAAATAAATGTACAACCGTACTCCTTTTCAACAAAAAATAGTTGATTATCTTAGTAAATTAAAGAAATAGGAATAATTTATATTTAAATAATTGTGAACTTGAGTGAAAAAATACATTCTAAACACATTAATAAAGTTTAGTAAGAGCATGATGTCACCGCGTAATATAGATTAACCGTAAGTGCGAGAGAAATGGAGAATATATAATTATTGCGTACACACATATAAACTCAGCCACGGGGGAGTTTGTTTGACCGCGGTTATAATTTAACGCGGTTTCACAGCAGTCCCGAAGCGAGGAATTAGAAACATCTGATTAACATTGAAATTGCGTACATATTCCTACGTAGTTAAATAGAAATGTATAACAGCAGAAACTAGATTAAAATAATTGTTGAAATTGTTGAAACTTGTTAAAATAATATTACCTATAAAAATATAATATATATATATATATATATATATATATATATATATATATATATATATATATATATATATATATATATATATATATATATATATATAGAGAGAGAGAGAGAAATCTACATATATTATCGTTGTAAGATAATTTACAAAAATGCACATGTATAATACTGTTTCGAATTGATCATTAAATAATTTCCATATAAGGCAGCGGATGACGCTATAAAGTTGACGTCATTTCAAACGTTTTCAGAGGTGCCGTTCGAGTTTCATCTACACACATTTCATCTTGTGTGCGCTGATATATTACTAACATGCTTCTAAGTATAATTGGATATTTTCCGTAGTCTTAATTTTAATAAATTGTCTACACGTTAATTAAATACACGTTCAACTAGATTTTAAATTAGTGAAACTATTAAACATTCTATAAAGTATTGGGGATATTGGCAGTTAAATTCTTCAAGCACATAAAAGAATTTATAATTTGATTATAAAAGTAACTTATTTTTAATAAATAATAACTTTCAACGATAACAACATTCTTAACAAGATAGAACTGGAACTAGCGTTTCACTGAGAAAAAAAATCAATTTGTAGTAAGATTCGATTATAATAACTGCGTATAATTTTGCGTTTTTCTCCCCAATTTGTTTGTTGTTTTTAGAAAAAACTTGTAGACGTAAAATTTGTTTTAAATCTTGTGCTCTTTGGTTGATAATAACCACTAAAGCCATGGAACCAATGTAGTGATACTAAAAGAAATTAAAAAAAAATTGGCTGGCCAAAAACTGACCTCAGCATATGCAAGTAGAAAGGAATACAGGACTACAGTATTATTATTCAAGTATAGCAAAAGTACGTGAAATTTAGCCAGCATGAAACTATGAATTTCTTTTAACAATACATAATGCTCCTATCTTTAAAAAAATTGAGAACCAGTGATTTAGGAGCAGTTTTTGTTAACATCGTCAACATCTGACTGTTTTATTTTCCAATTTATTAAGCGATATCCACCTAGGTTTACTGATGTCATACCTCGTACTATAAGAAAGTCGCCATGACATTTGTCTGGTTCCAGATATGGACGGTCAACCTGACGTATAACGATTTTTGATTTAATTTTTTTTAAATATGTATATACAAAATATTAATATTAAATAATTTAATAATAATCAATAATAAATTAATATGAAATAAAATATAGTAATTACTCATGAAAAATACTCTAAATAGGGTTTAATCGATTCTATCACATATTTGAATAAACTTTTATCTCCACGTGTATTAACCAACGCTATAGATAATAATAGTCCGTAGCACATTGCGCAAGACACATGCTATGCTAGTAAGGGGTCTATTATTTGCTGATAGTATTCTATATAAACATATAGCTATAATTAAATGCCATAGTCGAACGTTTGCGTTACCCACGTCGATTTGTTCAGATTCGTACTCGGCGAAGTTGCTATTTTGACCTACTTGGAAAGACCGTGTGGGCCAGTCGAGTAAGTATAGAGATGGATATCTTTCATAGCATGGAGAAGTGAAATATGGAAGTGGTCGCTAATATGAGGACGCTTTCAGGTCCGGTTTTATAATGACATCAGGAGCCATCCATAAATTACGCCACACAAATTTTTTTAATTTTTTTCTACTACATTTTTAGATCCAGAATTCTTCAAAATCAATTCGCACAATTTGCAAAATAAATGTAATATTTAGAGAAAGACAAAACACGTATGAATAGACTTAATAAAATAATGTTATTTAGCAAACTTTTTGATATTCTTCTTTTCTTATTTCGGTTCATCAAACAAAATATTTAGAAAACTTCTAAGGAACAAAATCGGATGAAATCAAAATAAATTGCAACAGTTTCTACTCTGAGAAAATTTAATAAAATGGTTGAACAACAAACATTTAGTTGTTTAAAATAATTTTCCATACATTGTTAGGCCTCATTTTATTGAAATATAAGATGGGATAATGCAATAACCTCTAGTTTAATTCAGGCCCGGATGAAGACGGTTACACTTTTAGAGTAATAAATCTTTTATCATACCCTTATTAACTGTTAACTCTGGTAAGTAACGATCCAATAGTTTAAATAGCTTATTTGCGTGTGCTCAGGAAATTTTTACAGCTCAAGGTATTGCGTGCTATCAGCAAATTTTATTACACTCCTTGCCCTATTTCTGATTCTAAAAAAAATATTTGTATCGATCAAACAGTTCATGTAACTGTCCATTAACTCGAAAACAAATGTTATAAATATGTTAAGATTTTGAATAGAAAAATATTTGATAGTTTTTTATTTTCCGGTAAAATGGTAAACTAACTCTTAGAGTTCTATTTGAAGGAAATTACTCTAAAAAAATTATCAATATCAATTGTAGAAATTTTTTGATCTGCATGCAAAAACAGTTAGTATAAGTGCTGATCTAAATCACGTCTCCAATTATTAGTGTAGAATACAACTTGGGGGAGAAAAGTACTTAATGTTAAACATGTTTTTATTAACTATTATTGTTATTCATTTTGTATTACAATAATTAATATTGTACTGGTAATGGTTGGGTAAATGCAATGCTGAAGATAATGAAGACTGAATACAATAAGTAACTTATTTTACGTAACACTGAAAAAGTTACAACGTAAGTGATCTAATGCAATTGCTATAATTGCAAAGGTTAAAACTTTGTAAAAACTCTTAAAAAAATTGGGTGAACTACGGTCTAAAGGTAAAATAATGTTAAGGGTAAGGTACTAAAAGGTACTAAGAGTTACTGCTTTGACGCAGTTTCCTAATTTTTTAAAAGCTTTAAAGCGTCTGGCAGAAGTTAGGACCCACGGTAGGGGTCTTGAAACAGTGAATATTGGTTTTTAACAATATTCTGTAAAACATACATAAAAAGCAGCCATCATACTTTCACGCAGGTGAGTGACCTGTAAAAGGGCTCCGATTTCAAACTAGCAAGTACGCATACGTTCTTAACTATATATGCACTATTTATTTTCCAAATTTAAGCTTTCCTAAAACGACGTAGGTCTGAAGGCAACCGAGATATGACTATATCAGCGTAATAAAATATTTTTCTAAAAACAAAATTGAATAATTTATTTATTTAAATATATATAACCACACCCGCTGTCTATGTCAAATGTTTATATTATGACGTAATTGTTTCCTTCGACACATAAATACAAATGCGGTAAACAAGTTATACTTGGATTCATTACGTCATACGTATAAATATAAATGATGTATTATATATTTTTGTGAATTAACATAAATTTTGAAATGTATTTTAAATGCTTTATGTTAATTAATTAAAACCCATAAATAAAGAAAGAAATTATAAGAATTATAAGCAAAAATAAATCAAAACACGCTAAATAAAATTTTGTAATATTATTGCTATATACATACACAAGCGTTAAAAGTAAATAACGTAACTTTTATGTCATTTATTTATACAAAAAAATATGGAAACGTAATATTAATAAGGTCTTTCAGACGTTGAGGTTACTTGAACTTAAATGAGATATAAGTAATATATAAGTAGGTCATTCACTAAAATAACTTTTTAAAGAATTATAAAAACAACAATAACAAACGAGAGTATAACCCAAATTTGTACATGGGGCATATATTACTTTTATGTGATCAAAACAAAAGTAATATATTGATAAGACAAAATAAACATTAACATTTTTAAAGTTGAAATTAGAACCGTACCTTGCTTTTAAATCATCATTTTCTTCCCAAAGACGTTTTGTATCTATCTCGAGCTTAGCTTTTTCTCTCGCAGTATCGTCCAATAATTTTCTTGCATCTGATAGTTCTGTATCATACATGGACTTCAATGTAGAAACTTCTCTTGTAACGGTCTCCTGTGAGGTCTGTACCTCCCTGGTTAATCTACCATTTTCACATTCTAAGTGACGCACTCTGTCAATATAGCAAGCCAAACGGTCATTTAAATTCTGAAGATCGGCTTTTTCCTGAAGTCTGCTATGCCGGGTAGGGCTTAGTGGGCTTGACGGTCTCATTGGGGTTGGTGTTGATGTACCTGGTGTAGGTGTACTAGATACCGATGTTGAAGTCACTGTTTTTCTTGTTTTCGAAGCCATTTTCACTGGTTTTTAAGAACAATTTGATTTTTAAGGTTATTATAACCAAAACCTTGCACTACACAGCAATCAAGTTAAAATATTTCTTAGATGTGGTTAGATGATGCTAAGTACAAAACAGAACCAAAGCTAACAACGCTAACATTGAGAATGGTGAAGGGAACCAACACAGTTGTAACAACCGTAAAAACTTTATAAATACAACACTAGAAAATCTCTGGCTGGAAATAGATACTATATCTCTAGTGGATAATGGAGATTAACTAAAAAGAACTTAGTAGTAGATTTCTCTTGTATAACATTTAAACCATCGGTAAAAATGTTAAGTTAATTAATTGTTAAGATCAGTTAAGATGTGATTTTAGAAGTTTGGAAATGTTTAGAAACTTCAGAACAAACTGAAGTTATGTTTCAAATGTTTTTTTTAACAGTTAATAGTTTTTTAATTTTAATAGATTACGACGAATGGAATATTTTTTTAGGAAATGTTGGTAATCCTGACTCCAATCAGAAACATAACCCTGAAAAAATGTCTATGAATCTAAAACTGCTAAAAATGATCTAAAAGGTGGTGGAGGTGAAATGACATTGATGATATTACAAAAACAATAAGGGAAACATAACATGGTTTATAATTAATACATATAAATTGTCATTTGTTTCTTAACGATGGATTAAATGTGACAGTGATTGTGACAGTAATAAATAATAAAGCTATTAGTATCCTTAGTAAAAGTTTAAAGTTCTTTGTTTTGTTTAACTCAAATTATATAAATTGCAGTGATATTTCAATATTTACCAATACGTTAGACAAGTTAATTACATGGATAAGTTAATTAAAATGGATTGTATGTTTGAAGCTTATTATGCACATGAAGTAGAAAATTACGTGCCAAGTGATATTCCTAATACAAAGGACCCAGTTTGGATTTTAGGAAAACAATTTAACGCGATTCAAGGTTGTTTTTTCTAAATGTGTTATGAATGAGTTGTTATTTACTTGACTAGGTCCAAAATTTTATATTAAATTTTTATTTTTCTATATTTCAGAAGTTGAAATTATTCGTCGAGAAGTTCAATCCCTCTTGTGGTGTACATATCGTCGTGGATTTGTTCCGATTGGAAGTCCTGGTTTGACCACAGATAAAGGATGGGGCTGTATGCTACGATGTGGTCAAATGGCTCTTGCACAAGCCTTGCTAAAACTGCATCTGGGAAGGGACTGGTTTTGGACACCAGAAACTAAGTGTGTACACTAAATTTGAAAGATGGAAATTTAATTGTCTATGTGATTGCATTTCTAAATATAATTTTCAGAGATCCAACTTATTTAAAAATTGTAACACGTTTTGAGGAGAAAAGGCAAGCCCCTTACTCTATTCATCAGATAGCTTTAATGGGGAACTCGGAGGGCAAGGAAGTCGGTGAATGGTTTGGACCAAACACAGTTGCTCAAGTTTTAAAGTAAGTTCTCCTTATTAAATCATATACTCAACGAATAATAACTTAAAACTTACAACCGAAATATCCTTCTATTTCAGAAAATTGGTTGTTTATGACGAATGGAGCTCTCTGACCATACATGTTGCACTGGATAACACTGTTGTAAAAAGCGAAATCAGTACGTAGTTCCATGAAGTCGTATACATCTATAAATCTAAACGCTTATACAAAAACTATAAATATTTTTGTAGGTCGGTAAATATTTTTAAAATAAATATTTGTTTCTTATTTTTTAGGAGATCTTTGTGAATCGGATGGCTCTTGGAAGCCTCTTTTATTATTGGTACCTCTTCGGTTAGGATTAAATGACATAAATCCTATATACGTTAATGGGCTGAAGGTGACAATGAATATATTTAGTTATAATATTGTATCAATCTCTTTGAAATTGTGGACCTGCTTAAATTGTTTAAAATTTTACACAATTATCATGTTCTTTTAACTGAATATATTATTATATTATAAATTACAGTTGCAATGTAAATTTTGATAATTCTAAATTAACAAATATTTACTAGTTGCCCAGTTTTATTCACTGAAATCTTAATAAAATGTAAATTAATTATTCATTTATACATTAACATTTGCATGAAAGTCACTAACAATTGGCATAACTTTTAGAAAATTTATAAATTATTTTACAAATATTTTAAACTCTGTAATTATGTCATATATCTTTATAGACCTTGTTCACTCTACCTCAATCGTTGGGAGTAATTGGAGGTCGTCCCAACCAAGCCCTCTATCTTATAGGTTTCGTTGGTGAAGATATTTTATATTTGGATCCTCACACAACACAACGTGCTGGCAGTATTGATGATAAAACAACGCAAGAGCAAATTGATTTGGATGCCTCTTATCATTGTAAATATGCATCTAGGATTCCTATTCTGAACATGGATCCTTCAGTAGCTGCAGTAAGTTTAAAATTGTTCCTGTAAATCACGAAATAAGCTGCTCTTCTATTTGTAACTACTGCTAATTAGTAATATCACAGATTATTTTAAATAAGATTAACAATCTTTTATTTTAGTGTTTTCTCTGCACAAATAAAACAGAGTTTGAGTCGCTGTGGAGCACCATTCAAGAAAAACTGGTAGCAAAAGAAGAGCAACCATTATTCGAATTATGTGAAGAAAGAAATGATCACTGGCTGGTAAATGATGGAACGCCTGGAGATGAACTAGGAGCCTCTTCTTTTCCAAGTAAAGAAAAACTTTGTTAATAATCTTTTATGACGATTGTATTTAACTTATTTTTATTCACATTTCAGATACATTTTTAACTAATTGTGAATTTTATTTTTCTAGGTTTAGAACGAGCATATGATTCTGAAGATGAGTTTGAGCTCCTGTAGTCATTATAAATAATAGTGTGTTTTTAATTCATAAGTAAAACTGCAAGCAATCATGTTTTGATTAAGCAAGACACAGTAAACAAATATTAGCAAAGACAGCTAATTATATAATAAAATAGGAAATATTTATAATAATAATTTTATATGTTGTAATGATATTGTGAGTAAGTTAATAAATTATAATTATGTAAATATACATCGATTTGTAAAATATATTTTTGTTTAAATGTAGTCAACGCTTTTTCGAGATTGGAAATTACGATATTAAGAATAATAGATTATAACGACAAACCCTTAATATTATTTTGTTAAATGCGCTATATAACTGAATTAAAACATTTATGCAAGAAGGACTAAATCTATTCCTCATTTACGAACATATAGTAGTAGTAAGTAGTTTATAGTTTTAGTTAATAATAAAACAACATAATTTCTTATGACCGCATTATATGTTTCATCAGCTGCGATAACAAATTTGTTGAATTCCGTATGCGAATGTATTTTATGGTAAGCTTCCCCGATGAGTTATATTTTGGGAACACCACCATCACTTCCATCATGCAATGGTGGAAGCATCACAACCAAATCACAACCGTACTAATAAAACTACCCTGCGCGTTCGGTGGAGTTTGGAATCCACTGAGTTCTAAACTTTTAAGCAAAGTAAGTAGTAGTTTGTGTACAGAGGATACAGACATAAACTGATGAACCCTTTATCTAACATCGAATCTCGACAGATCGTGGATCCAGTTGTCCTTATCAGTCCTTATTATTTTATAAGAAATTATTTTTAACTTGACTAAAAAATAATTTCCCGTTGTTCAAATGGTGATGCATCGTCGAAAACATTTCGCGACTCGCAATACAGGAAATTTAAATACAAAGTTCTAGAGAACATATAAAGTAGTTATTTCTATAGCATAAAATTATATCCATAAATAAAATGTTTATAAAATATAACTTTACAAACTTTATGAAATAATATTTAAATTTTCGCGCCGTCGAATGATTAATATAAAACTCTAATAAACCTTTAATGAATTAACTTGCCTAAACCATTTCATAATATAATTTAATTATTTGAATCTATATTTATTTTAAATATGTCTCATAATTATTATGAAACATATTTATATTTTAATTTGGTAACGCAGAAAAAGGATTTTTATAGTTGTAGTCAATTACAAAATGGCGTTTCGTTCTTTCCAGTTCTTTCATTGTAAGCTGAAAGGGTGGGAGAGGTTTCTCCGGTTATTTGTAAAATTTTAATATATCAAATAAGCATTCTAATTTTATGACATTTTAGATTTGGTGAGAATAATTTTTGTGATATGTGTGTGTTTTCATAAAATAATTATTTAATACATAAATAAGGTGTATACGAAAAATAAATTAAGGGTGGTGGACTATTTTGTGACAAACAATCTATCTGTAATTCTCTGTCAAACCTCAATGATGACGAATCTTATTATTACCCTAGCAACCCCAATTATATATGAAAATTGTTTATATAAAACTCTGGAATATAGTTTCATTTATAAAATTTTGTTTATTATTATTTTTTAATAGAGAGAGTTGTTTTTTTTTGTATATGCATATATTTATGTCACGTATTATTATTATAAAAAATATCTTGTTTGTGAGTAGAAAGCTTCTAATTGCAACCCTTACATGTTAAATAACTACAAATAAGTTTACCTGTTTGTAAATTACCATATAAGATTGTAAAGCATATGACAAATTGTGTCATAGTAACACTGATTGTGTTTCTTATAAAGAAATTATTATTTTGTTGTTATTTGTAAGCACTTTCTCTTTCACGTTTATGTTGATGTAAACAACTGGCGTTGATTTCTGTTATATTTAACTTCTAAAAGATGTTTTTATTTTACTGAAGTATTCTATGTATTCTGAAGTATGTTCTTCATTTACAGAATTTAAGTACATACAATAATAGTTTTTGTAAATTTTAATTTGGCGGTGAATGAAATTATAAAATGATTTTCACTTTAAAAAGGTTTTCTTGTTGAATTTCAATGGTTTTGATAAACTTAAATTCAACGTCTATACATTTTCTGTATTGTTTCTAGCTAAAATTCTAGTAACGCGTGGGTCGAGGCATGTTGGAGACGCGCTCTATGCGTGGAACGGGTATGGGAACGGACCCCAATGCATGGCAAAATAAGAATACTGTCAACTCTATAAACGCTCGGCCTCCGCCCCCCGTGCACCATATGGCAGCTGCGATGAAGCACGGTATTTATAAAAACACAATCCATCTATGTTTATCTTATTTTATTATCTAAAATGAAATGTTTTTAAAGGTAAAACAAATCAGGAAGATGTGTGCTACGTCGTTGCCAAATACGACTACGCAGCACAAGGTGCACAAGAATTGGACTTACGCAAAAATGAACGCTATTTATTATTAGATGATTCAAAACATTGGTGGAGGGTGCAAAACGCCCGAAGTCAAGCGGGATATGTTCCCAGCAATTATGTTAAGAAGGAGAAACCTTCTTTATTCGACAGGTAATTGAAAAGTTTCATAAAAAGGTTCTTCTATAATAAACTACTCATTGTATATTTTTCAAAATAATATATCTAATTAGAATTTATTTCAATTGATTGTAATGATTAAATATTACTAGGTTTTGTTGTAATTATAATGTTACATCTATTTAATGTATTATTCATCTTTTGTGTTTATCAGCATTACTATTTGTAACTTATTGGCTAGTTTTTTTTTGTGTAATAGTATGTTTTCAGTTGATTAAATATACAAAAAAGAAATTGTTCCGATGAATGTGTTAAGAATTATAAAAATCTTTCAGTATTAAGAAAAAAGTAAAAAAAGGCACTGGCTCTAAAACTCTACCTACGAGTGGAAGCCCGTCCCATCATCATGGAACCGTCGAATCCCCAACGATGGCTCGGAGATTGCCTGCAGATCCCTCAGAAGCTATTGGTAATACTCAACAGTTCTTCTTCTCCGTATGGAGATTTATTTTAACAAATAATTTGATTTTTATTAATATCCGTTTGTTGTTTAAACAGGAACCGCAGTCGTTAAGTACAACTATCAGGCGCAGCAACCAGATGAACTTTCCCTCACGAAGGGAACACGAATATTGATTTTAGAAAAGAGCAACGATGGATGGTGGCGTGGACAGAGTGGAAACTCAGCTGGTTGGTTTCCAAGCAATTATACCAACGAAGAAGGAGACAACGATGACACCCTGCATACTTATGCTATGGCTGAAAACGTACTAGATATTGTAGTAAGTATTTTATACAGTTATCAGCAGTACTCGTTACTACAATTATTTTTAGTGCGGCCACTACTTTAAATATATAATATTTTACAAAATTTATTTAGTTTAACAAATTGCAAAAGAGAAAGTGTGTTAATTATTTTATTTCAGGTTGCACTATATTCATTTTCTTCAAATAATGATCAAGAACTTTCATTTGAAAAAGGTGATAGATTAGAAATCTTGGATAGACCTCCTGCAGATCCAGAATGGTAAATAACATGTTGTAGTTTATCTGATGTATATCAGTTTATTGAAGTTAAGGAAGATGTGCTTTTGCAAATGACTAAAATCTGTCGTATATTTCGTAGGTACAAGGCACGTAATGGTCACGGCCAAATTGGTTTGGTTCCGCGAAATTACCTTCAGGAATTATCTGAATACCTGACACAACCTTACAGGTATGTAATATACATTTGATGCTCATTATATTCATTTTGATATTATTTTAAGAGGACTGATGTTTTAAATATATTTCGCTTGTGGACAATGATGCAAAATATAATATAGTAACACAATGAATAATTACAACAATTATAGGGATCGTGTAGGAGTAGGCGATCAACCAGGATCATTAGATCGACGTGAAGATTCAAGCAACGCTCCTCCACAAGCTGATAGACCACATCTTATGGGAAAGCCATGGTATTATGGCTGCATTACTCGTAATCAGTGTGATAATGTTTTGAACCAACATGGACATGATGGAGATTTCCTTATTCGAGACAGTGAAACAAATGTAAGAGCATCAATATTAAAACTTCTGTTCTGTCTGTTATTTGCAATTAATATTATTACGTGATTATACGATTGGAGTGTTTAACTTGTATATTGGTTGTTTATAATCTCTGTAAAGTATTCTTTATAATTTCTTTAGTCGTGATGCTTTACCTTCTTTGTTTAATTGGTGGATTTCGAAATTCTCAAATATTTTGAAAAATTTACCGTAATAATTAAAATTAGAGGTAGTATATTTAGAATTAAATCAAGTTTTGTGCAGTAATAAATTGTTTTGTAAGTTAAGAGACTAGACATATTTTATTCGTTCTCAATTGAAATATCTTGAATTTTCATCAATTTCTTGTAATTTTCTTTGTTACAGATGGGAGATTACTCAGTTTCCCTAAAAGCACCAGGTCGTAACAAGCATTTTCGTGTTCATGTAGAAGGTGCTTTATATTGCATTGGTCAGCGTAAATTTCATACTTTAGATCAATTAGTAGATCATTACCAAAGAGCCCCAATTTATACTAACAAACAAGGAGAAAAATTATATTTAGTAAGGCCACTTCCACGAGTATCTACAGGCTCAAATGGAACTTAGATTTAATTTAAACATATAAATATATTTGAGAAATTTTACAAATTTATAAGAATTACTTTTAGATATATAAATGTAAGTTACAATGGGTATAAGTTGATTTAAAAATGAATAAATGAACAAAAGAAAGGCAAGAGCGGAGGATTACATCTCATTTTTTTTTAGAATCAGATGTGCATGAAAGGAGTACTTTAATATTAGTAGGTAATAAATAAAATCACATACCTCAACCGTAAATGAAATTCCTGTAACGGTTTCAATAGAATTATGACTAAATTTTAAATATAAAGTATTTAATTATTCTACTTTAAATGGAAACTGTCTTTGAGAAAATATCTTTATTTCTTTTTCTTTTCTAATGAATACTTGGTGATCTTTATGGTTAATTTACTCTTAGACAGGATTTTTTTTACATCGTATAAATAAATCCTACGGTGTTACTAACGGTACTATATAAATTAAGATACAGCAGATAACCAAAGAATATTTTTCTTAGTTATATTTTTAAGAATAAAAAATGTTTCATATTTATACCCATGTAGCCAGATAAATATGTATTACAAAAGTTGTCAAATTTCTCTAATATTTAACTAACTGCCCATTAACTAACTTGTGAGCTAAAGAAGATTGAAAATAATATAATTATTTATTAATATTTTAATTGCACAATTAACCAAATAATAATTAAAATAAAGTAATAATTATATTGTTAAGGTGACAATGATATGGAGTGTTAATTTGTAATTGTGAGTCGTTTATTTTCAATTATTTATATAAAACCAATTAATGAATTTAATTTAAATAAGAGTGCTTAAATAATTTAATTTATATAAACAATTTAAGTATAGGAAAAATTAATGAAATCATTCGAAAAGTAAAAGTGTGAATTAAGTATTATTTGTAGATAGTTTCAATAGCAAATTTTTTGTGAGATATGGATTATTAATATAATCATAAAGATGCCGAAAAGTTTTTACTTTTATTTGTCTAATTATAAGAGTTTTCATAAAGGACAATATTCATAGAAAAATGATTATTAGCCTTTGCACTGAGGCTTGTAAGGTTTTTTTATTTCATTTCTGTGTATTCTAATGACATACGGGGCGAGATTAAATTATTGGTTTTAGAAGACCATAGCGTTAATTTACCGAATTCTCTTAAAAATAATATTTGTCAAGTAACTGAGTTCAATCCCCTATTGAAAAAGAAAAAAATTAAAATTTGCTACATTTAGCTTATGTTCCACACCCCGGGTTTTTTGTTTCGTCTTTGGCTAAGCTTGGAATTGAATCTTACAATCGATAACGCGGTAGCCGTTGAATATTCGCGTATTGAAAACAAAACTTATATTTAAAAGAAAAAAATCCGCCATAAAACATTGCAGTTTTGTATTCATAACTATATTACGATATTCATTACGCATCTTAATTTTAATGTATTATTAATATATGTCAGTTATTGTAATGTATAACATCATCGAAATGATGAATTAAATAATTGAAATGAATGAACATTAAATTTTAATTAACCCTCAGCACCACAAATGGTAATGTCGATGTAATCTTTGCAAAGTGCAATTTATATTATTTCTATATATGTAATATGCCATATCACTTAGTCAACATGTATTTTCATGTCGGGTATACTAATTATTTGATTAAAAAATACACAGATTTAAGTTAAATGACATTAAAAATAAAAACGATCAAGATTGTAATTGAAACATTTTGAAAAGACATGAATAAGTTAGTTTTTGTGAATAAGCAGTGCAAGTTTTAAGAGTACTGTATTGTAATAATCTTCTGAAAACATATCAGGGTGGTACACTTTAAATTACAGTAATTTTCCAGACGGGGAGTGTCATTTTTGTTGAACTCTAGATAGTATGTAAGGTTACTATTAATAATATGGACTCAATATAGATTAATATCTTTATTATTACATCAGAAATAAAATGGTGTATACTGAATACAATACTCTATAACTAACAACACCGTATTTTGAAATGAGAATTCTCTATTCACTTGTATCTTAGACAAAATTCGCTTTCTATTGGTTTATATATTACATAGAAAATAAATTTTTTAGAAGCAGTACTTAAAATTATCACGAAATATGATAGACTATAAAAACTATTTATAATAATAGTTTATATAATCTAATCATGGTTAATATAATCACTTTACTGTCTAAAATATTTCTATAAAAATAAAATATATTATTTTAAAGTTAGGTACCGTCCATCTTTATAAAACTACAAATATATAATTAATATATAAAAATTACTGATATAGAATATAATTAATAATTTTTCAATTTTTTAAAATTTGGTTGTGATTGAATTAACTATACGTTTCTTTTGACTGATAATTTTAAAATTGCTCTAGATATAAAACGACTAAACAATATTGTAATGTATGTAGTTTTTGTTTCGTTCGTCTATCTGTTTCAATCCGTGCTTTACGAATTATAACATGAAAATGTTATTTATGTTTATGTTAAAGTCACTGAAACTTTATGAAAACGAAATACTATCGAAGTGTTGTTCGTTTTTCAGCGAACCAAGTATTTTATTTTGTTGAAATTAATATAACTTTGAAGTGAACTCATGTGATATATTTAAATAATTCAAAGTTATTGTACTTTATTCAGATTAAAGTTTTAATGTCTACATTAAATTTACTAGTTTTTTAAATATGTATTTCTTGACTTGTGCTGCTTCATGTGAAGAATATGCTAACTGCAATGAGAAGAACGTTGTTGGAAGAAAATGTGTTTTTTGAATGTTTCAATAGTCACGTTTTTATTCGTACGGACAGTGGAAGATATTAAGGCAGCGCATATTTTCATATATTTTTAAAACATATACTTGACAATTAAATAAGATTTAATTGTCGATAAATAATGACATTAATGTAATAGTTTTATTTCATCTGATTTTATAATATTTATATAGATGTCGTGGTATATTATTTAAATAATTTCTTAAAAAAATTAATTAAAATTAATTCTAATTAATTAAATAAGTCAAATATAAAAATGTATATATTAGTAAAAGAAAATATTAGGTTTAATTTCACAATTTTTTATTTGAAAAATTATTATATATTGTATTTATAAGGGTGTATTCTAGTTTAGAAATTATTTCTTAGAATCGTTTAAATAATTCAATACCAGTTTTTTTTATTGATGTTAAAGGAGTGTATATTAATTGTTTAAGTACATTGTATTAAGTTTAATCTGGGTTATTTTGGGTACCACAAACCATAGAAAAGACAAGATTTCTCCTACTTATATTTAATATCTTTTACATATACAAAGCCTATGGCTCGATAAATGTTTAAACTAGAATTCTCTCTTATCATTAGTTTATTTTTTTATATATATATATATACATATATATATATATATATATATATATATATATATATATATATATATATTTATATAAATATAAATATATATATTTATTTATTTATTTATTTTATAATTGTTTTTATTTAGTTAACGAAAACTTTCTCTTAAGATTTCGAAGATTAAGATTGTCTATTTTAAATTTTTGCTAAAACTATATTCGCAGATATACGTATATAGCTCTATCTTTACCTAAACCTAATCTTGCAGAATACATAATATACTCTGTGGCTAGAATTAAAAAGATACATAATACATTTCTAAAAACATTTACTTGATGTAATTGTGATTATGTTACTCATTGTACAGCACTTTAAATAATAAAATAATTATGCTAAATATACCTAAACCCAATATCGTTTTTATGATTGTATGATAAGACTGATAAGTATGATGTCTAGCCTTGGGGCTTGGAGTAGTGCCTTTCTTAGAGTCAAGAAGGACTATTGCACAAATATTAATATTCTATAGATATACTACGTCTGATTTATTAGCAACAAACAGAACATCTACACAGTTTATACCGGGTACAGTTTTATAAGGATACAGGAAAACTGTTGGCACTTAAAATACGGTACACATTGTAGACAAAAGACCGTTCCAAGACCAAATCGTACAGGGCAAAATACCTGTGCTGAATTCACCATTAAATTGTAAGTAGTCACTTTTCAAATTTTGAAAAGATTAAGCTAAGCTAAAAAGTTTTAAAATATTTATTTAAAAAAAGTAAAGCACAGTCCGATTCTATGGTTGATTTACTAATTATTGTATATCAGAGGACCTGAATCAAAGTGCAGTACAATTTTATAGAATTAAGGGATTACGAAATTATTTAATTAAATTGTATTTAGCGGTGTTCGCTATATTTATAAATTGTTTATTGTGCGCATGCGCGGTATCGTAAATAGCATCAAATGACAGATCAATTTTATTTGCTACTGTTTGCACGTACATTTACTGTTACGTGGTGGCCTCAGGTGGCCTTGTTTGCTATGTTTGCCATTGAGTCACTCACACTGACAGTCACAGAGCATTAACGTATTGACAGGTAGTGTGAGCTGTACTAAATTATAAACTTTTAAAATTGAATTTTATTTTAATTATCTTAGTAGTTCAATAATTAAATTTCAAATGTTCAACATAATGATGTGGCTGTTATTTATCCACAGTTCTCGTAGTTAACACATAAGTGAATATATAAAACAATAATACAAATTAGGTTAATTCTAAGTTAAAAACAAATTTCATTATCAAAATTAGAAGTTATTAAAAAAATGTGTTTAAGTTTATATTTGTCTTTTGGAAATATGTTTTAATTAAACTACAACAAGGAATATTTGAATAGGTAATCTTTTATGTTATAATATAGATTTTTACAAAAATAGTACCTCTCGGTTTATATATGTATATTTATCTATTTTAGATTATAATTATCAAATAGATTATTTGAAAAACAAGTGGCTAATAGTTATGTTTTTGTTTTTAATTTATTGAAAAAGTATGTTTTGATTTTTATTTGTCTATTAAAAATAATATAAATAAGGTTAATATTTATTTATAAGCTGTTAGAAAACATCTATTGAAAGCGAATTTCCTAATTAAATTCCTATAATATAAATTAACACATTTTTTAAATTTGCAATTGCATATTTAAAAGATATGCGCTTTTGTGTTACTAATTACAATCTAAAATCGTTATATAAATATATTAACAAAAGACTGTTTCATTATACATGCATAGCATATTTGCATAATTGTTTTCTTTTTTTTCATGTTTTTGTTATTTAACGTAAAGCAATTTCTTTGTTATTTTCATGATTATTATGATTTTATTAATAAGGAAAAACTGTTAATCTTATTATTATCTCTGAATGAAACAAGTCGCAATATACATTTATATTCAGTCTTACATAAAAGCAAATAATGCATAAAGTATATTTTACTAATAATAACATACACTTTAATTGCACAATATTTCACTTTTAGTTTGAACAAAAAATTTCTCGTTATTTTTTGCCAAGTGTTAATAAATTACAAATCTACCCACCACAGTTGTAATTCGATTCGGGAAATTAAGAAATCACTCAAAATTTATCATATGTTAAGTTATTTTAATATTAATATGTTTTTTGAAATAATTACTTTTAGGCTGCTGTTTCCTATTGTCTATGATTTATTAATCACACCAGAAAGTTAAATGAGTTAAATATTTAACTCGGCGTAAATCTATTTGGTGACTCAATTTTTTTTATATATAACTTTGTAAATTAGTTAGAAAAAAGCTCATTTCCATTAATTTTAATATAGAGGTATAAACTTAGCCGTTCATCGCGCTAAGTTTAAGCATAGTTTTAAGCAGGAGTTTAATTTTAAAAGAATCTATTTGTTGCAGTGGCGGATAATGGTTCGTATACGCCTCTCTTAAATTTAATCCCCCCATTGTTTAATGCACCTCTAATTTAGTAGTAGTAATATGTTGCGTTTGTATGCAACAAATATGAATAAACTTCAATGAGCTGATATTGCCGCAATGAAAGAAATGAAGTCAATTAAGCCTTCCTTCCTTCAAGCAGCGGAAATACGAATTAGACACTCCATTAGCATTGAGTATGTGTATATAAAAGAGTAGGAAACGCTTTTTTAAATATCTTAAGGAGATCTGCCAGTAAAAGACCTTGTATCTGACTTTCAACTAATAGTAATAATGTAAGGTAATGTACTTATTAAATAATTAATCATCGAGTTATGAAAAATAATAGCCCCATATCCATACAACAATTCTTTGTATATTAGCACACGCGTTGTATTGCAATTGCGCAAAAAGCTGTTTTATATTTAATATTAATCCAAGTGTCTTTGATTATTTTTATCGGACAAGATAAGAAATTATTAAGTGTTTATAATCTACAGCATACGTAATATTTTTCTGCGTTTGAGTAATACATACATATTTTATAAATCCAGCTGATAATTGTGATATTTTAATTAACTTTATAGTTAGCAACATTTATTTTTGTTGTGTGTTGAAACTTAGTTTATTATCTAGTGCTAGGAAGATCTATCACGAAAGGAGAGTATTTGAAATTTGGTATATACGTAAAATATTATCTGTTTTATATACAGCCTCTGTTAAATAGGACAATATTTAATTTCATTTTTTTAAATAATGTAAAGACAGGTTGTTATATACTAAATGAGAATTATCTCGTAAAAATTAGTTTATTTAAATACATATATTCTGAAACATAAAAGAATAATAGTGTAGCCGACCCTGCCTTAAAATATTACCAGATAATTAACTTGAGTTAAAGCGACTGCATATTAAGAGTGACATAAATGGTATTTGACTTTGAAATTAGGGACATGACACGCCTCCGAAAATATAACTAGTTCAAAATTATTAATGATATATGTAATTTAAAATACTAAAAAGTCGCCCCGCGGTTTTTTATGTCACGTTAATCTTGTGATAATTATACAGTGAATTGAGTCTGAAATAATTGGTTGCCAAGATAGTTCAAAGTTTATCTTTATTATGTTTTTTTACCTCTTATTACTTGTTCGAATTGACGTAAATTGAGGTATAAGTGAAACCTATTTTTTGAAACACATGCAGTGCCACATTAACGTATTGCTACAATTATAAGGTCGTACTCTCCCCGCTCTTCATAGCCCATTTACTTGATTTTAATAAATATCTGACATAATAATAATATGTAATTTTCATTCCAGGCGAATTAGTCGGTTGTGCCTAAATATATTTTAACCTCCCAACTCCTCCAATCAAAAAAAAAAATCAGCCATGCAGCGTTGGTGGTTCCTTGAAGATCCCGACAACGAAAGATGTCGTAACGAATTTCGTAATCCCCATGAAAGCATCGCTAGTGAGGCTTCCATTGAAAGCTACCGCACCAGAAATTGGTTCTTCAGGGTTGAAGTTAAAAATCTTCTTCCAGGGGAATTCGTATATGTAACAGGCAACTGTGAATCCCTTGGAAATTGGATGCCAAATCAAGCTCCTTACCTAAAACGGGAAGGAACCACGGATGTCTGGTCGAGATGCATTGCTATTCCGTTGAAGGAAGAAATTCACTACAGATTTGCTGTTATGGTACCTGATTCAACGGATAGTGAAAGGATCTACGTGAGGAGGTGGGAGACAAATGTTACTCCAAGAATTATCAACCAGAATGTGGAGCAAAGTATGGACGAGGTAGGGTTATTAACGTTTGCGAATTATAACGAAGAATACAAGGAAGGACCTGGGTGGATCACGACTGATTCCGCTGTTCAGTTCAAATTATTCAATAACCCGATCCAGATGAAGGGGAAACTGCAAAGCAGACCCGTCCACCTCAAGGTCAGTCAACTTCGTCCTTACACATGTTAAAACCTTGATATATAAACCAAGCAAATGTACATTAACAACATGATTACTATCATTGTCTAGATAACTCCAGTTAATCTTCGTCTGGGGGTTGAAGGTCAGACGATTTTGACAAGCATGGAAGAGTCTTTGAGTGGTGATACACACGATATTGTTGACCAGCCTGCCAATGTTATCAACCAAGTAGCCACCATGAATAATCACCAGTACCAACTTTGTAACCAAGAGCAATTTGGCCGGGCTTACAATAAGGATGACTTTACACTGTTTCACATGGTGATACCGCGGATAGAAAATATTGCTTATCTAGTAGACGTTTTTACCTACTCCTCTAAGGTAATTCGTTTACGTATGAATTTATTATTCGTCATCACTGCTTTCATCTCTTTTCTACACTCTATATCTCTATATCTGATTTATGTTGATGTCTTCTTACTCTCCATCACATTCCATATCTCTGTTATAGTAAAGTAAGTATGATACAGTATTTTACAAGCTTGTCCTGATTAGTTGAAAATTTAACCTCGCTTAAAGGTTTTTGTTCTATTGTTACTACTAACAATAGTGTATTGTAAATCATCATTGTTTATTTCCTCTATATTTATAAACAAAGCTGATTAATTTTTGTTGTGTTAAATTCGCGATAATGTTATCCATCAATATAGTGTCCAGGCTTTAATATTTATGTTTGGCTTTGTGGTCAAGAGAATAAAGCTCTTTATAGAGAACTGATTCACTGTATTATATAATAAATATGTAACGAATCAGCGCATTTAAACAAACGTAGAGACAATTACAAGGCCAAGAATCTTTTATTAATGACCCTGATGTATTTCTACAGATTAATATACAGTAAATAATGAAATAAATCATTGTAAATAAAGTGTTCATTGTGTAAATTCACTGTTTATTAAATATCAATTAATTATCTGTAGGCTCAAGCTGGAGAGCCCCCTCAGCATTTAGCATACCACTACATTCTGCCTTGCGCACTGCCAGAGTCCATCGGCGTGATATCCATGCCACTCAACTGCGCCATTAAGCACCGACCCATCGGAATGCTTACTCTAGAGTATCTGAAGATCAAGCCCCTGTTAACTTATCAATGCAACATGAGTGTCTCCTACGCCCAGCATTGGAGCAAGTCGTGGACTGGTACGTTGTTGCTACAAATTGTTGTCAATTATTTAAGAAAACGTTATAAACTAGTAAAATGTGTTATTTCGCTGCTCTAACAATGAAAGGAAACATGTTAAGTTAAATTATATCGATTATATTTATCACTTCATCTTGGATTCAAACCTTTGAGTAATTACTAAAATCTTGAATAATATTATTTTTTAATTATTAGAGACTTTACATAGTTGCGTGTTTGTTTAACCTTTGCGTCGTAAGTTTCGGAATAAGTACCATCTTCGCGACATCTGCTTCATGACCTTATATTATCAGCACTTAACATTTTTCTGGAAATATAATTAAATGGAGATCAGCATTATTCATATAGGTCAATAGGTCATATACAGGGTAATTAAAAATAACATAATTTTAAACTAAAATATCTTTTACATAATGTTTTCTTTGTGTAAATTATAAAAATGTGCATACATTATTTTTACATAGATATTTGTTACCATTATTTTATATAATATCAATGTTAATGTTGTATCAATTTTAGGCTTGGATGTCGGCCACCGTGGATTAGGAACTAGTTTTAAAAACAAAGATGGCAACAACATTAGGGAGAACACTATAGCATCCTTGAAGAAAGCTGCAGCCCATGGAGCCGACATGGTAGAATTCGACGTGCAGTTAAGTAAGGACCTAGTGCCTATCATTTACCACGACTATCATGTCGCTATTTCTATGAAGAATAAACTACACCTGGAATACCAAGACATGATGGAGCTCTCCGTCAAAGACCTTACTCTGGAGCAACTGCAAAAACTAAAGGTTATATATAAAATTATTTATCAATTAAATTTTTTAAATATTAATTAGATAGCTTCGTTTGTCAAATGAATTATTTTAAAGTATAAGTGCATGTTAAAAGGGATGTTAACTTTGAACTACATCCGTAAAGTAATTTGTATTATTAGACAGTAATTTTTCTTAAATTTACTATATGTATAAATATAAGAAATAGATTTTACTGAATTATAGTTAAGTAATAATTAATTTTCTTAAGTAGTTAGTTCGTGGCGCCACCACTTTATAAATTCTTCGTTGTGAAGAGTTTCAAAAGCGTCGTTGTTACTTTTTTTATTTTCTTCTTATATACAAGTATGATGTGAATTATACATTTTACATATATGTAACTCATATTAGTATTTTTATCTACCCTTACAACAATGTACAAAATAAATCAGACTATTGTTTGAATTGTTCTAGTACGCTGATTGTCTTGCGCATATAAAGGTAAAGATTTACATCAAATAGTTCATTTTTTAAATGCATTTACCTTTTTGTGACGACACATTTGAATGTAAATCGATCACTACTTTGGATTGCAACCTGATTTACAAAATGAATGACAGTAGATGATGTCGAAGAACAATAAAAGTTGCTCAGATTTTAAGTAGATTAAAAATAAAACTTATCAGCATATCAGTGACCTTTATTGTACTTTAGTGGCGTCTCTTAGCATTTTAAGCATTTGCCATTTGAAATTTTGAAACTGGTGTCGTCCATTGCAACTTTCATTGCAAGTATCATTTAGCATGATTTTTGTATTTTCAGAATACTCCATCCTATTTAATACGAAAGATTGCTTCTATCATTGGCTGTGATTATTTTATCAATACCCAATTTCATTCTATCAATTTAAAAAATAAATAGAGTATGGAACGAAAACAAAAGCATGAGAAGAGTAATTCGTACCGTAGAATTATACGATGGCCACTGTTAAATACTGTAACAAATGATAGAAATCCCATGCGACATGATCGAAAAGAACGCGGTTTATTTTAATCCCAGGGTAATAGGGCTTCGTAAAGTATTAAATAGTCAATCTTTTATCTACAATATAAGTTCTTAAAAATATAAATTTAAAACATAAGCAGCAAACTTTTTTAAGTATGATTTGAAGCTTTATTATTAAAGATGATATTCCCGGGTACAGACTCTTATATAATATTATATTTCTACTAAATATATTTTATATTATATTTTGTATAAATAAAATGTTTTATTGTAATGCCTAACTAATCCTGCAATTCCGATTTGCAGTGCGGCGCGTCCTGGGAATTTCTATCTAAAACGGAATCTCATACATTAAGGGGAAATGTTAGATGATAAGTGAATTTTTTATAATATTCTAAACTATTACTTTAACTAAACTATATAATATAAATTCTTTAATTAATTTGTACGAAAAATGGAATATGTGTTTATATTTTATTTTAATTTATCATCAGATATATTTTGTTAAAATATTTCAAAATATATTCTTCACCAATGGCGTTTTTTTCTGTGTTCAATAGATTAATAATAAATAATGATCAATAAAAAGAAATTAGACCTTAAGAACAGACAATTTCAATAGTCTATATCGCAATATCGACTAAACTTATTCTCCTTAATTAAGAACGCCTGGCATTACCTCTTAAATTTCATTATATAACTAAATGTAAGACACACTTGCAAATCTTCCACAAATTGTCTCGTCACTTTTATACCTCGTATATATTTTCGCACTCTTTGTGGTAACATACTCATATTATATAATCTAATTTAATTATAAATTTAAAACAACTTGTAATTAATTTTTAAGATTTACCATCTGGTGGAGGGTCGTGAAAATTGTGCCCGTTTTTCTGATGAAAATTTGGAAGAACATCAACCGTTCCCAACCGTGAAGGAAGTCTTGAATGCCATTGACTCTCACATTGGATTTAATGTAGAGGTGAAATGGACGATGAAATTGAGAGATGGAACTTATGAGCTAAACAACCCTGTGGATATGAACACCTATGTGGATAAGGTAACATTGACATTTTTATTTAAAAGATTAAGACCTCTAAGCAATATGTGTTACACAGTTAATGTTATTGATCTTTCCTGATTTGATTTTGAAAGAATAATCAACAGAAGACTGTATTGAGTAGTATCGACTGTAAAGGGTTGTATTTATAACAAGACAATATATTTGATTAATTTTTGTATGTTCTGACATTTGTGTGTAATAATTAATTTTGGTTGTTGTTACTGTGTTCTTGACCAATGTTAATTACAAAATTTATTTATTATTATTATTCTTAGATATTGGAAGTTATTCTAACCAATGGAGGCTCAAGACGCATTGTGTTCTCTTCCTTCCACCCGGATATCTGCACGATGATCAGAATGAAACAAAACATGTATCCTGTTATGTTTTTAACGCAAGGAGTTACTAAAAAGTTAGTTTTCATTTTACGATTGTGATTTGTTGGGTTATAAGTTCATATTATTCCACTTTATTTGTTATTTTTTTATAAATATCCGTGGCGGCTAGCGGTAACACAAACAAATAACATATTACTGCTACTCATTCACCAAACTTCGTTTGCAGTCTTAGCTAACCTTTGCAAATAGTTAAAGATTTTTGTTTTATATTATGTTTTAGTTAAAATTTATTAAAAAGTATTAAGTTTTGTCATTTGTAAATAGAAAATTATGAATCGCCACTGATACAATCAGTAAATGTACAAACAGTAACCCACTGCAATTATGAACCACCTCATTTTTTTAATTTTCTGATTATCCTAGTATTCACTGAGATATCCATTTTACAAACAATTACGTAGTATTCAAATTTAAAACTATCTACTGTAAAATATTATGTAAATGTTACGTTTGTGTTTGGAAGGTCTTCCTTTTATTTTTTGATTTTATATATTAAAAAATAAAATGCTTCGTGATTAAAATTTACCATTTACCAATTTCTTCAATGGAAACAGTATTTTTGAGAGCTCTTGATTAGAACGCACTATTAAATTCATAGTTATTATTTTTAATCACGAAAATGTGTTATAAAAACCTTTATCATTTTATCATCGTTATAGGTATCCAACTTATCATGATGCTCGATGCATCAGCATCCACAAGGCGGTGCAGCACGCGGTCTGTCAATCACTGTTGGGTATCGTGGTCCACACAGAAGATCTGCTGAGAGATTCATCTCAGGTAATTAATTCTTTAGGACACTGTTAAAGTGTTACCAATTATGAACTGTGTGAATTGTTTCATTTTGTCCACAACAAATCACTCATTGATTTGATATGGCTTGGTCGCAGGTTAATCTCGCTACTGATGCTGGTCTGGTGATTTTCTGCTGGGGAGATGATAATAATAATCAGGAGACAATCCGGCATCTCAAAGACCTTGGACTCCACGCTGTTATTTACGATAAATTAGACCAATATGTGCAGAAGGATGTACTGGTAAGAAAACATTAAAATTTCAAAATCTTTATAGGCTGAAGGCATTGTAGCTCGTTAAATCCAATATATTTTTTGGATAACTAATAATAATATTTTTAATTTATAGGAGAGTATCTTCCTAATTGAATCCAAAGAATCAGCAAGCAAAGAATTATTAGCTATGACTAAGCTAGAATCCGAACCAACCAATGAGGAGGATGAAACACCAAAAATACCGAGAATGTTGGACCTCACACAGGCGCGGGAAATGATGGATAACGTTTCCACGGCGACTTCTCTAGCGTCGCTCACTACCAAGAAGAGGAAACATTGACCAGAGAGTCACCAAGAGACTAGATATTTTTGACATATATGTTTATATAATTTATTTATTTTTGTAGGTGTTTTTCCTTTTTTTTTTATTTGATTTTAAAATTAGGAAAGGTGACTAATTGTTTATAATAATTAAACATTTAAAGTATTGAATTATAAGTATTGATTGAGTTTACAAAAATAATATAAGATAGTTTAAATAATAGAAATATTTTACTCTTTACAAAAACCTGATTTAAATCAATTAGAACGCAATGAGAATATTTAGTTCGTTTAGTGATTCGTTTGTTCATTGCTTTAATATATTTTCATAAAAAAATATTGAACTAGCTAAGAAAATAATGTATAGAATTCTTTTCAGCACAAGAAATGTGAATCTTAACAACAGAAACTTTTCGAGAAGTCGTCTATAGCAGTGCTAGCGAATCTTTATATGAATACGATGCCAAAAAATTATAAATACTAGTTTTAGAATTGCTGACGTACCACAATATCTTTTTGATATGTTTCGTGAAGTAAGTTGTATCTAGTCGCGATGAGTCAACCAGTTGGCGAGCTATAGGTTCGCCACCCCTAGTCTAATGATATTTTACAGCTGAAAAAATCTGCTGAGCGACACTATAGCAATAACAATTATCTTAAAGCAATTTTTAATTTATTTGTAATCAAAGTTAATTTGATTACGTCCTCACTTAATCACAAAACTTATTAGGCAATGGTGTAGATCACGTATATGATACTACCACATCATAAAATCTGTCCACGTAGTAGGAGGTCGATAGTGATAGAGTCGAAGACTCGTTAAACAAATTAAGTTAAAAATATTTGCATATTAAATACATATATTGTTCAAATTATCATATACAATTTATTTTGTAATGAATATAAGAATGAAAAAGATAAATTTCACCAACGCATCGTAGATTGAAACGGGTCTTACAAACTCTTTTAAGAATGAGACCTCTGAACTCTGGTAATTTGAATATTTGTTTAAAAAATCTTTTTCTCTTCATGAATATAATAAAATTTTGTGATTAGATCAGAGGATATAACCCCTTGGTACAAGTAGCCTATTTTAATATAAATTTAATTTAATATTTCTTATATATGTAAAATTAAAAAACAAAATGAAATATTTAAAAAAATCATTATTAAAACTAAACTACAATAATGAAATATTTTCTTTTTTACAATTCATCAGTACTTAATAAACTTTAAACTTAATCTTTGGTATCTAAAGACGTTGTACGTTATAATGTTCATCTAAAACACGCCTTGTTATATCATATGAACCGAAAAATATTGCACCTCCTAGTGTAATCCATAGAACACGTGGTACAATACCAGCAAACAACCTGGAAGTCATTTACATTTATTATCGTAATTTCATTTACTTTCAAAGTAGACGTTACTTTTACTTTTCATACCCTCTGAATCCTTTCTGCTTGTATACTGATTGCAAAACACCGGACACAGATAGGGCTTCATTTTCTAGAGGTTGTAGATCTGTTAACATTATACGTGTTTTCGCCACATCCAAGGGGGTTGTAGCAGCGGCACCTATCCCACCTTGAGAACATAGATGGTATGTAGTCAATGTAGTCAAACAAAATAAATAAAAATGTCAATCTCACCTGCCAATGCCCCACAGAGAGCTACTTCTAGGGGGCTTAATGGAGCTTCCTTATAAGCACTGAAAAATGTTTTAAAATATTCCCACAACGGAAACTGTATTAAAGAGAATGGAATCTCTCGAAGAACTGTACTCCCAAAACCTCGGTAAACTCCTAATCGATTAGAAAAATGGTTTTGTTAAAATTATTTAAAAGAAATAAAATACTCTAGATCTAGAGTGTAGTAATGTATGCAACCTTTAAACAACCCTTCAGTGAGATATGCCTCATAAAGAATAGCGATAGCAGACTTATTGCTTTTAAGAGCAGACGTTTGTCTTCTTTGTTTTGCTATCTCCACCGGCACGCGTATCAAACAAGCAACCTATAAAAATGAATGAATCAATAAAAGTATTGTAATACATAATTTCAATTTTACAGTATTGATTTTTTAAAACTTACTACTTCTGCGATAGAAGCTGCTGTCATGTGAACAAAAGGTAAAGATTTCTCTGAGACCGTCGGGGATAATATACTTTTAATACCTTCATAAGTGCAAAAGAATAATGCAGCTGAAAGTATTATAAAGACATAGTACTTTAAGAATAGGAGTGATATATTTTTAATTATGTAAGATTAAAATCAATTGTTACCAGTAGGAGCACTTCCAATAGCTGCTGGTCCAAGCCCTTTATATATTCCACGAAAACCACCAGACCTAATAAAACCTTTAGGGCTTTGAAGTCGAGTTTTTAAAGTATCAAGTGGAAAAAGTGCTACGTCTACCACAAATCCTGCAACACCACCTGACTATAAAAGAATTATTTGTTATATAAATAACAGAAATAAATATTTTCAAAATTGTTTTCATTTTGTCTCTCGCGGGTTTTGCTTCCTACAGTACATAACCTTACATTTTAATGACAAATATTAATAAAAAAATATAGACTTATTAAATTTTTAAAGCAAAATGATATGGTTATTTAATTATTCTTACCAGAAGTGATGTAAAGTATAAATAATTTGTTAATTTTATTCGTTCGTCCATTTTAACTAAGCAAAGACAACAAGTTCTTTTATCAAATCAGATAAAAGTTAAAAGAAACGCACATAAATGATTTTCCACAATTGAGATAATTGCTAACCATTTTTAAAACCATAAACAAATATATGGAAAGTTTATCAATTTATGTCAACGTTTTATTATTTCAGCTGTATAGGATACCATTACAAAAGTCTTCATAACCTAATTTTTTTATATGTAGTTTCAATAATTAATTATTATTATCTTGAGTTATTTACGTTTATAATAAAATAATATAATAATTTTATATAATTATTTAAAGAACAATGTCATTGTATTTCTATATAAAGTTACTTATTTGTAGCAAAGATAAAACTTATTAGCTTATAACTTACAATGCCTGATTATTATGCAACTATATATACTTTAATTTGTGTATTGATAGTTGTATGCTGATCAGGCGGCAAAAATTAGATTTTGGCCGCATTATTTGTGATGAAGAAAGGATGTAGCATTGGTAAAAATGATTAAAGTAAGATATTTTGATTTAACATAAAGAAAATAATGAATTGATATCTATTAAAGGTATCAGTTAAATTCAACGCTGCATTATATAGTAGAAGTATTAAATGCGACCCGCTTAGAACTGAAAATGTTCAGCTTGTAAAATTTTGATTTAAATATTTTTTCCAGATTTAGCATTAGAGCAGTACAGACGTGTGAAATATCATCATTAATATTTCCTATTTTCACAATCACTAGCGGTACAATGTAATAACGAAATTTAACATAACTTTGCGCCTAACAAGCTCGCAACCACAATGAACATTACTTTTAAGGAAAGGTTTTAATTCAACCTTTTTTTACGCCCTTTTCCGTGGGCGTGGACCAGACATATTAGGATTACGAACATTATAATATAGAAGACTAGCTCTTCGCCCCATTGCCTGGCAATGGGTGTGTATTATACGTTTGTTATAGCATGATGATTCTTATTTCATATTTGTCTAATTTCTAATAGAGTAATATCCGCTACACGTTAAATTGATAAACTGTTAAATTAAATTTAAAATATGTACAACAATTTATAGGCCTTTTCAAAAGTAAAAGCTTATTTGTTTTCATAGTTTGATGCAACTGCTTTATTACACTTCAAATATCAATGCTTTTTAGGTTTCTATGCGACCTTTTTTGAATTCATGGATTCTTTTTACTAGAGAAAACTTAGGATCTTTGAAAACTATTGATACAGTTATATCCACTAAACTTTAAGAAGACGAACTGTGTTAATAAATTTGAAATATCTTAACTATTTTGGATTTTATAAGAGGTTCTAAAAATTCATGGACTTTCTTTTTTAAAAGAAAAATTATTGATTTCTTAATATTTTTTGATACAGTTATATCCATTTATATTTAAGAAGACGAACTGCGTTAACAAACTTGAAATATCTTGATTATTTTGGATTTTATAAGGGGTTCTAAAAATTCATGGACTTTTTTTTATAAAGAAGAATTATAGATTTTCTAATATTATTTGATGCAGTTATATCCATTTATATTTAAGAAGACGAACTGTGTTAAAAAATTTGAAATATCTTAATTATTTTGGATTTTATAAGGGGTTCTAAAAATTCATGGACCTTTTTTTTAAAAACAAAAATTATTGATTTCTTAATATTTTTTGATGCAGTTATATCCATTTATGTTTAAGAAGACGAACTGTGTTAAAAAATTTGAAATATCTTAATTATTTTGGATTTTATAAGGGGTTCTAAAAATTCATGGACTTTTTTTTTAAAAACAAAATTTATTGATTTTCTAATATTTTTTGATGCAGTTGTATCCGCTTATATTTAAGAAGACGAATAGCATTAAAAAAATTTAAATATCTTAAGTATTTTGGAATTTATAAGGGTTTCTAAAAATTCATGGACTTTTTTTTTAAAAACAAAATTTATTGATTTTCTAATATTTTTTGATGCAGTTGTATCCGCTTATATTTAAGAAGACGAACTGCTTTAAAAAATTTGAAAAATCTTAATTATTTTGGATTTTATAAGGGGTTCTAAAAATTCATGGACTTTTTTTTTAAAAACAAAAATTATTGATTTCTTTATATTTTTTGATGCAGTTATATCCGTTTATATTTAAGAAGACGAACTGCATTAAAAAAATTTAAACATCTTTAGCATTTTGGATTTTATAATGGTTTCTAAAAATTCATGGACTTTTTTTTAAAAACAAAAATTGTCAATTTCTTAATATTTTTTGATGCAGTTATATCCGCATATATTTAAGAAGACGAACTGCATTAAATTTTTTTAAATATCTTTAGTATTTTGCATTTTATAAGGGTTTCTAAAAATTCATGGACTTTTTTTTAAAAACAAAAATTATTGATTTCCTAATATTTTTTGATGCAGTTATATCCATTTATATTTAAGAAGACGAACTGTGTTAAAAGAATTGAAATGTCTTAATTATTTTTGATTTTATAAGGGGTTCTAAAAATTCATGGACTTTTTTTTTAAAAAGAAAAATTATTGATTTCTTAATATTTTTTGATGCACTTATATCCATTTATGTTTAAGAAGACGAACTGTGTTAAAAATTTTGAAATATCTTAATTATTTTGGATTTTATAAGGGGTTCTAAAAATTCATGGACTTTTTTTTTAAAAAGAAAAATTATTGATTTCTTAATATTTTTTGATGCAGTTATATCCGTTTATATTTAAGAAGACAAACTGTGTTAAAAAATTTGAAATATCTTAATTATTTTGGATTTTATAGGGGGTTCTAAAAATTCATGGACTTTTTTTTTTAAAAAGAAAAATTATTGATTTCTTAATATTTTTTGATGCACTTATATCCATTTATGTTTAAGAAGACGAACTGTGTTAAAAAATTTGAAATATCTTAATTATTTTGGATTTTATAAGGGGTTCTAAAAATTCATGGACTTTTTTTTTAAAAACAAAAATTATTGATTTCTTAATATTTTTTGATGCAGTTATATCCGTTTATATTTATGAAGACGAACTGCTTTAAAAAATTTGAAAAATCTTAAGTATTTTGGATTTTATAAGGGTTTCTAAAAATTCATGGACTTTTTTTTTAAAAACAAAAATTATTGATTTCCTAATATTTTTTGATGCAATTATATCCATTTATATTTAAGAAGACGAACTGCATTAAATTTTTTTTAATATCTTAAGTATTTTGGATTTTATAAGGGGAACCTTATCGTGTCCATTAATTTTTAGAAACCCTTATAAATTCCAAAATACTTAAGATTTTTCAAATTTTTTAAAGCAGTTCGTCTTCTTAAATATAAGCGGATATAACTGCATCAAAAAATATTAAGAAATCAATAATTTTTGTTTTTTAAAAAAAAGTCCATGAATTTTTAGAAACCCTTATAAATTCCAAAATACTTAAGATATTTAAATTTTTTTAATGCAGTTCGTCTTCTTAAATATAAACGGATATAACTGCATCAAAAAATATTAAAAAATCAATAATTTTTGTTTTTAAAAAAAAAGTCCATGAATTTTTAGAAACCCTTATAAATTCCAAAATACTTAAGATATTTAAATTTTTTTAATGCAATTCGTCTTCTTAAATATAAACGGATATAACTGCATCAAAAAATATTAAGAAATCAATAAATTTTCTTTTTGATAAAAAGTCCATGAATTTTTAGAAACCCTTATAAATTCCAAAATACTTAGGATATTCAAAAAATTTTAATGCAGTTCGTCTTCTTAAATGTAAATGGATATAACTGCATCAAAAAATATTAAAAAATCAATAATTTTTCTTTTTAAAAAAAAGTCCATGAATTTTTAGAACCTCCTATAAAATCCAAAATACTTAAGATTTTTCAAATTTTTTAAAGCAGTTCGTCTTCTTAAATATATGCGGATATAACTGCATCAAAAAATATTAAGAAATCAATAATTTTTGTTTTTAAAAAAAAAGTCCATGAATTTTTAGAAACCCTTATAAAATCCAAAATACTTAAAACATTTAATGCAGTTCGTCTTCTTAAATATAAATGGATATAACTGCATCAAAAAATATTAAGAAATCAATAATTTTTCTTTTTAAAAAAAAGTCCATGAATTTTTAGAACCCCCTATAAAATCCAAAATACTTAAGATATTTAAAAAAATTTAATGCAGTTCGTCTTCTTAAATATAAATGGATATAACTGCATCAAAAAATATTAAGAAATCAATAATTTTTCTTTTTAAAAAAAAGTCCATGAATTTTTAGAACCCCCTATAAAATCCAAAATACTTAAGATATTTAAAAAATTTTAATGCAGTTCGTCTTCTTAAATATAAATGGATATAACTGCATCAAAAAATATTAAGAAATCAATAATTTTTCTTTTTAAAAAAAAGTCCATGAATTTTTAGAACCCCCTATAAAATCCAAAATACTTAAGATATTTAAAAAAATTTAATGCAGTTCGTCTTCTTAAATATAAATGGATATAACTGCATCAAAAAATATTAAGAAATCAATAATTTTTCTTTTTAAAAAAAAGTCCATGAATTTTTAGAACCCCCTATAAAATCCAAAATACTTAAGATATTTAAAAAAATTTAATGCAGTTCGTCTTCTTAAATATAAATGGATATAACTGCATCAAAAAATATTAAGAAATCAATAATTTTTCTTTTTAAAGAAAAGTCCATGAATTTTTAGAACCCCCTATAAAATCCAAAATACTTAAGATATTTAAAAAAATTTAATGCAGTTCGTCTTCTTAAATATAAACGAATATAACTGCATCAAAAAATATTAAGGAATCAATAATTTTTCTTTTGAAAAAAGGTCCATGATTTTTTATAATTAAAAACACTGTGTTTAACTGGTGCTTGAAGTGTTGCCTATATTTTAGGTGTTAAGTCTTTCAGCCAAAAAAAAAAAGTTTATGAATTTTTGGAACCCCCTATAAAATCCAAAATACTTAAGATATTTAAAAAAATTTAATGCAGTTCGTCTTCTTAAATATAAACGAATATAACTGCATCAAAAAATATTAAGAAATCAATAATTTTTCTTTTTAAAAAGAAAGTCCATTAATTTTTAGACCCCCTATTTCAGCCTATTACTAGTAACATATATTTCCATTAGTTTTTGATTCATTTATAATAACTATAAATTTATTATGTGTAAAAATTAAGAAAACCTTTAATTGGAGCAAAAATACGATTTTATAAGAAAGAGAATGTACTTTTTTGAAAATGAAGAAAATATTTCATTTCCAATTTTGAAAGAATACATTTTTCACAGTTTTTTCAATGAAAATTACGTGTATTAAAAGTTTATCTAACATAGCAGAACTTACCTGTTACGTAAAATCAACATTTTGTGGCATATTTTACCATTTTTGAAAAATATACTAAGGTCAAACACACTGAAGATTAGAAATATACATTAATTGCAGCTTAATAAAACAAAAATAAATGAAAAAAAACATTTTAATTAAGAGGTTCTTTTGAATTTTTATTATTAATACAAGTTATGTTATACGAATAAAATAAATAAAGATATGAACGAGAGAAATAAGAAGCGTTTGAACTTACGTATACTACAATAAACAATACATTCGAATCCAGTAACTAACAATACTCTGTTTCGTCATAGAGTCCCGATCCAGAACAATCCAGAACAGGAACGGTGAGCAATAGTTAGATTTTCCGGAATAACCAGAAAAACACACAAACTTTTAACACAAAATAAATTGTTTTAAAATTACCAAGTCGAAAGCAAGCGAAGATTTCAACGCGAAAATAATCAAATCATATTAAAAAAGAAAATTAGTTTTTTATTACTATTTATTTTAAGCTTTGGAAGCTGTAATTTATTTTTTAACGTTACAATTCATTTATTGTATTGGCTTTAGAATAATACTATCATTTATTAAAATACAGAATTAGGCAAATAAAGTAAAAAAATCTATAACTGCATATGCATCAATGTGTGCCGCCCTACATATGAAATTAATCTGATGAACGAGTTGATGTTAATTAAGGTCAACAATAAGTCTATTTCGTTATGGGTTTTTTGTTGGAGTTTTCACTAGAATATTCACGACAAAAATTACGTAGAAAGCAAACTTGTATGTAGTTACGATGCAAACATAAAATAGTCATTATTAAAACAACTTGCCACTTTACCGCTTAAATTCTGTAAATTAATAAACAAGAATATACAAACTTGATATAAATTATTATTTAAAAATTGGAGTGTGTAACACTGAGAATTCATAAAAAGAAACTCTGAGGAATATTTAAATATGTTAGAATGCCCACGAAGATTAGTAGTACTCAAAATAATGCACGAGCGTTAAAATCATGACACACATTTGTGGTTTCAAGAGGTTAACATGGAGCGTATGGTGTTATGTTATTTCGTGATAAAAAATCAACACGTGCGAAAATCAATTTAGTGAATACATTGATATAATTTAGTTGCAATACTTTTTTTACCGGAATACTCAAATATAATCAAATGTTTGACTCTACCTTTCGCAATAGTCACAGAACGTGTTACGTGGTACGTGTTACATGAACAATCTAAACGTAATCTTTCTGAATTTAAAACAATATTTCGATATTTTATTATTCCGATTAAAAATGTATAAAAACCCAAATACTTCTCCGTTCTGAAGCATACAATGTTAAATAAAATATATAGCAACAGAAATAAGATGAAAGTCTAATAAACTCTTATTCACATAGGGTTCATTTTGTAGCAACAAGTAAAGCACAAGCCCGGTACAGTTATAAAAGGCACTGGTTAAATGTTTTGTGAAACATTCACAAACAATTTTTGAATAGGAAAATATACTCGTAAATAAGTGATTGCACTAATTAGTTATACTTTTAGATTATGAAACAACGTAATCTTCTTAAAGACAGACATTCACACAACGTGTCAACCTCCTTTTTTTAATTGCTTATTTATACAACAACCCACAAAAATATATATTTACCTTAATTTTACTTTTAACATATAATTTATACTAATATAGAAAATATCAAAATAATAAAACGAAGAATGAGTGAATGTTTGCTTGCTGCTAAGAAATACAAGTACGAGTAGAACCTACAAATATTGCGTATTAAAATATATATTTAAATAATTGTTAAGAAGGAAGTTAGGACTTTAACTTTAAAATGGCACTGACTTTTTATATATTTATTGAAAGCTGCATTTTATTTTCACTATTGTTTATATTTTTCATTTAAATATTTTTACGTTAAAATCACAAATTTAATAAATAGGGATTTTATATTTCAATTATTAATATATTACATATATTAATGTTGATTGTTTGTTGATTTATTAGACATATGCACCACTGGAAAAATATTTAAAATATCACAATGATAATTAACTGAAGCAAAATTTTGGAATTACAAAGATTTATAAAATCTTATCTGTAAAAATGTACTTTTAAGTAAATTAATAATTTATTTATTTTTGAATTGCATATGTCTGCAGAAAACAATCAAATGGTATGTATTTTTAAGTTTATTCATTTCTCAAAAATTCAATTTTAAATAATTCTTTTGCATCACTTTTGAAATGATTTATAATCACAGATGAATTATGCATAAAAGCCACAATGGCGACCATAGCTAGGACAATGCTATTTATTGCTAACAATTAGAAACACAAATAATAATAGATTCGTTCGTTTTGCTGCTTTACCGTTGCGGCAAGCTTTCAAAAATAATTTCTAAATTACAATTAAAAACTAGGATATACAATTTCAATTGGCTATTTCATGTAATAATTATTTGAAGTTTGCCGTAGCAGCGGAAACAAAACGAACAGCTAGTAACAATAACATATTGAACAGGATATTTAAAAAATTAACAAAGAATAATTTAATTATATAATCGTTTGCAATACGGATACGTTTAAACGATTGATGTCTTTGAAAATTGTTCTTTTGTATTTTCCTACGACACATTAGGTCGTCATTAGTTATATTCGTCACTGACTGTTAAAACTAACTATTTGTTTATTTTTTTACTATTTCAACAAAGCATAAAATTTCTTATTTACGAATTTATATTAAAATATAATCTTCTATTTATACGTTAAGAATAAGAAATAGTTAATTTTATTTTTCAGTGTCGAAAAAACTAGGGATGGAACTTAGCCATTTTGAAAACGATCATGTATTAAATATAAGATCATTTTACATGACAAAAAATATTCTAAAAAAAATTAACAAATATGTTTTAATAAATGTATTACAACACTTGTAGAAAAATTGATCTAAACTTATACTAGGAGTAACAGTTATATAATATTTGACATTTATTAATAAAGAACGCGTGTAGGAGCCGCGGTTGCTGAACTCATGAAACAGACAGTTTTAAAACTCAAAATATTAGAAAATAATTTAATAAAATTTAATGACCATTAAAAATATTTGTGAAAAAAATATCAGGAAAATAAACAAAAACAGAAAACAGAAATCACGGAAACGGAAACTAGTTCTAAGCTCGGCTATTACACGGTCTTCTTTTATTCGGAGTACCTTAATAGCTTAAAGTTACACCCTTTTAACACTAGGTATGTAACGAATGGTTATACATGAACCACCCTTCTAATATAATTAATAATTCATGAAAATAAAATACAGCTAATGATTTAAAGATAAATTGTTGTTTTGTTAGTATTGCTTTCTTAATCTACAGCCCTTCTTCTTAAAGACATGGACTCAGAGATTTTAGAAATCTCTGCAATAAGGTGTTTTCTTTTCTTTTATGACTTCCTGGTGTCACAGGTTATGGCTTGAATTCGCTTATACTATTAGAATATGTATGTAGCGAAAAATATATAATTAATATATTAAACTACTATTCGCCATTTCCAAAATATTCTGAAGCGTTGCCCCGGCAAATTGGACAAGTGCGGTTTGACTGGGAAAATAAATTTCATTGTAAAAAATGTATAATACATAATACATTATATTAATTTTATAGATACTTACTCTAAGCCACTTGTCGACGCATTTCGAGTGAAATTCATGTGAGCAAGGTAACACTCGGAGTAATTGGCGAGCTTCAAAATCACACATACATACTACACAAGACGTTTGATCACCTAAAATTTCATATAAATTCAAGAAATTAGACTAGAACTTTAAAATAATAACATGATAATAACTACCCTACATTCAATGCAACGTACGCTAGCATCGGTTTCACACACATACATATATTTCCATAAAATTAATATTTTAGTAATAAAAGATAACTTACCCGTGTGAGTATTTGAATTAAATTTATATGTTGGTAATTGCTCGATCTCATGTCGAGCTAATCCTCTAGGTTTCGCTTCGCCAAGTCTTTCTGCCAAACTCAGCAACGCCTCATAGTTCTCAGTCTCAGAATTATCTGGTGAATTCAGTTCCGGCTGACCGTAAGGCGAAAGAGGGAACATGGCTCTGAAAGGAACCCTTAGCATTAATCAAAATAGTGAAACTTCTCATTAAATTAAAATATTCTCTAAAATGTATCAACTTACAAGAAATTTAATAAAAATCCTGAGTAAGGGGTAGGCTGGGTTGGTACGGGTACTGTGCCTCTATGTTGGTGAATTGCAGCCCCAGGAAGTGGTCCATGGGAATGATGTTGTGTTAATGTGGCATGGTGATGTCCAGCACCATGATGTGATGGTGTCCAGTGAATTCTTGTGTAGCTACGTCTAGTAGGGGGCAGTGAACGTCGAGTCCGATTATGTAATAATTCCATTTGAGCAGAACGCTGTAACAACATAAAATAACACTAGAGACATTTCCACAAAGATAACGATAGTACCAATTCATCTAAATAATTTTACCTCTGGTGATATGAAGATTGGCTGTGGAGGAGATAATTGAGCAATGGGTTGTGCAGGATGTGAGTGTATGTGTGCCAGAGGGGTCACATGTGCTTGGGTTATTCTAGTCAAAGGTGGTCCTTGATGACCTTCCAAAGCATCAAGAGGCAACGCATCTGGGCGCTGAAACGCCAAAATCTAATTATGTTACAATCTAAACATAAATATATCAGCATTGTCTTATTATTTATATTTTATCAGTGACTTTTACCTGTGAAGGAATGTGTTGATGATATTGTTGCAGTGTCATCGGAGTTGGTGGAGATGGAAACTGTGGCAAACCCAATTGACAGGCCTGGCCAAACTGTGACTGATACATGCCATGCACCTGACAAAAATAGAAATAGTTTATAGTTGTTTTTCAAATAGTTATATTAAAAGTTATTGTTAATTACCTGGCATTGGGGCATATGTGCAGCCGCGTGTCCTTGACACAGTGATATATGCGGTCCTGGTGGATACGTCCAAAGGGGTTCATGTCCCAGAGGCAAACTTACGGGCACCTGGATATAACAATTGAAATATCACAATAATGTACGAATTAAAAAATACACATGCACTAAATTAAATAAACAGACCTACGACAGTCTGTACACACAATTGCTTCTACTTTTATTACATAATATATTGTTTCTTACATTGATATCAACAACTAGAGGAGGCTGATGTGGGGGAGGAGGGCTTGGTTGAAATAGGGGTGGAATTGCATCCGCCCAAGAAGTACGATCTCTAAATCTTGCTCGTCTAAGAGGTGGACTAAAATAACAATTAAAATATAGCAGTTACGGTCTAATACTTTTAACGTATCATTTCAGATTCAGTTAAGTCAACTTACCTCCCCTGCATATGTGAGGTGTGAGTGGCCGACGTGTGATGCCGTGGAGAACGTCGTTGTGATTGATTATCCCACACTGACGGAGGAGAATCTGATTGCAGTCTAGAAATACGTCTCCTTTTTCTTGAAGGACTATCACTTTTTACTGTACCTTCTGAACTCCACATTTGTGAGGACGGTGATAACGTAGGACTGACTCGTGGTTCTAAACAAATGAATAAAATTAGATACGATTTTATTTTTATTTTAATACTCACCTGTTTGTTTCAGTAACAGACTGTTCCAAACATGACGTCATACTTTATAAATAGAGAATAATAGTTGATAGCAACAGATGAGATATTTATGCATTGAAAATATTATAGTAATTCAATGTTTGCAAACAAGTTGTAGCATAAACTAATACATTAGAAACAACCAATTGCTAATCAATATAATGTATAAATAGATTCCAATGTGTCAGCATTCGTTGATTTATACGGTACAACCTGTTTTAAACATGAGCTTCCGCGCAACTCTCGTAACTTGAACTATACCATAATTAAACTAAACATCAATTTTATTCAATGTAGAAGGGTACGAAACGAATGAAACAACCAAAGCAATCGGTGCCGCCAATGCGCAAAGAGAATAGCTGGGTTAGGAGCGCCCAAGAAAAAGCGGATGCCTTTGCTCGTTTTTCAACAACATCCAACAAACTACAAATCACAGAAAGAAAACGAAATCATGTACTATCTGAATACTCCAGTACAAATGTCGATGCTAGTAAAGACCTTTTCATTAATAGAAATTCAAAAAGCTCTAAAACGTGGCACTATTATTTAAAGTGTACATAATTTAGCAAAGACAAAAAAGCTGATGACAATTTTAACTAGGTTTAAATAACTTCATTTTTTTCATTGATTGATTAATTTTATATTTTTTGTTACAGATGTCAAAGTGTTTTCGATATTTGTTTATAATGATATTTTTTTATCAATAACATGTTTTTTCTAGAAATATGCTAACATCATTTCTATTTTGTTACCAACTTACATGTTGGCAATTTTAACATGTTTTTCTAACAATGCTTTCTGCAATAAAAATTGTTTGAATGTTTTGAAAGTTACAGAAGTAATGTGGAGAATTTAAACTATCCAAAATAAAGGATTTTATTTAAATCATTTGATTTATTTTTATTAAATCTTTGACGTACCTCTATTATGCCTCGGCTGAAATTCCGTTCTGTTCTCCATATTCATATCAGAGTTGCTAGATCTCTGCATGGCCCCATTATTTCGATGACTTAAATTTGAGTAGCTTCCACTTCTGCTTATACCATCACCAGGTCTATCATGATGGGAAATACTACGATCAAAAGTAAATCTTCTATCCATGCGTCCATCTAAACTAGATCCTGGTCCAGGAGCATTCCTGCAATCCAATGCACGGTCCTGGTTGATAGGAATATGCCGGCGATCTCCTGCAGCTTCATCCAAGCTGGATAAAGGAAAGTTGAACATCGACGCTCTTGGATTGGGACTCAACTGAGGAGGTTTTGGAAAACCAACGTCTTTTGGGCTACCGTTACCGTTCACTACAGGCATGTCACTGAAAATAAGTGAATATTTTAATAGCAACCCTTTTTAAAGCAGGTAGTAAGAAGAACATTTCTATGTTACCGTTTAAACAAATATATAAAAAGACTAACTTCTCACTTTGTTATTAAAACAGGATATGCTAGTAAATAGTAAAGTTAGTAAATAAGACTAATCGATACAATTATAGATGTGATTAAAAATTATGGACTAGAGAGACTATACAAAAATTTAATAACTGTGACAAATTAATCGAACCCAGGGAATCAGCAAATTATAATTCTTAATGACTTTATTACTTTGCAACTATTGCAATATTTACTATTTATAAAATAGTATAATTTTATTAAGATATAATGAGTTTATTTAAAATAGAATATTATACAAACCTTATAGATTCGTGTATCATTTTATGACAGATAGCTAGAATACCTAATTAGTTATATAAATGTTTATTTAAAAAAAGATTCTATACTTATTGTATCAATATGTAATTGTTAAGTTGGTGTCATCTTATTTAATTACTTATGTTTACAAAAAAAGACTTAAGCAGCATTCATTTATTTTATTACAGTAATTCAATAAATTTGTTTATTTATAAAAACGTAAGTCAAATATATATAGCGAATAAAGCCCTTCTCAATAAATTTTCTTGACGTAAGAATTAAAAAAAATGACATTTCTGGTTATATATTTTAAGTTTGAAATTGAAAAAATGATTTGATAATGAAATGTCAGGAACAAAAGCTGATGCAAATAAACTATAAATTATAAAGTAAGTAAAAAAAATAGACTTACGCATAAGAGCACTGATCGTAATCTGTAAAGTCTTTAAACCACCCTCCGTGTGTCATTCTGTTATTAGCATGTGTTCTGTTGGGGTTCTGATGGGACACCATTCTTCCTGATGACAAAAGGGGCGGATGGCTTCTATTAACTCCAAAAGATGGGGAAGTTCTATTATTAGAGAATGTGCTTTGATGTTGTGGATGCGATCTGTTATTTTGCCCTATTGACAGTTGACGATTATTTGGGTGGTTTGGTGCCATTGCTTGTGAACCATTATGATATATTCCTCGTGATCTACTTCTAGGGGTTGAACACCGTGAAAATGTCCTTCGTGGATTTCCATGATTATTGGAGTTCATTTTCTGTTTGAAGTTAATATATTATTTAATATAATCACTTATCTTAACGAAATATGATGATTCACTTATTCTTTTGAAGTCTTTAAAGCGTGAAATTCCAACTAAATTAAGATTAAATTAGTCTTTATATTGAATTTCAGTAATTTCTTCTTTTAATGTTATATATTATATTATTATTATAGTTATGCTAAAAGTAATGAAACACATGAATTTCATTAAATGATAGCACAAAGATAAGAAATGATACTATTTCTAATAGTTTGAAACATATATTTTATAAAAAAAACGCGAAGCATGTATTGCCCACAGTTTTACACATAATAATTAAATCAGAGACTAAGGTTTGTGTTAAATTGTTCATGGCTAGAATATAGGTATTATTTAAACCAAGGTTGTTGCTGTGGAATATAAAAGAAAATTTTGTATTCATAATAACATAGCAGGCCTTGGCAAAATGTTGATCGCTGATAACAGTAACACAAACAATTTGACAATTTTGACATTTGCTTATTCACATATTTACATAGCACTAAGATGATACAATTCGAGCAAAAAAGTCAGTTTCTCTTTTTTTCAAAGGAAAATTATTATTGTTAAATATTAAATGTGTAAAACTTTATTAAGCAATTTTAAAAGAAATTTATAGTTAGCTCGTGGGTACAGAGAAACCAGAAAAAAAGACCAATACCACACCACACAACGAAAACGAAACATGTAGGAGAGGATACGTTAACTTATAGCACTATTGATCGCAAAAGGTGTTGGTCATAGCACCCAGAAAAAACGAAAGTTAATCATAGCACGTCAACCAATTTTCTATGTTACAACTTATTAAGAATTTCAATAATTCTATATTTAGTTTTTAGATTATTTTATATAAGAAAATCTTTGATTAGCAATAATAATTGTATTACCTGATTCCTCTTCTTTGTCACTACTATTACAATGTCACATACATACAGTAATGTTTTGGAGTGACTAACATGAAGCTAGCCCGCATTGTACAAATACAAAATGATTATACCATTCTAATAAAATTATTATTTAACTTAAATTTAATTAATCTGTAATATTTTAATATATGGAATGGGTTTTTATACGTCTTTATTTAATTAAGAAGAATTTACAAGAAACGTATTTTACGTAAAAAGGTTATTCGACAATGAAATGAAGTAAGCACCAAAAAATCCAACCCATGTATCTGACTGAAGTTAACATTTACCAGCTAAGCGTTTACCAGAGATAATAGCGTTTACATGTTATTCATATTATATATATTAACTTTGTTCATAGCAGTTCCAGTTCATAGTTTTCTGCAGTCTTGTAAGGAGAGGTCCAGTTGGGAGTTGTCCGATAAAAATATATAAAAGAAAAAAAAAGTTATTATTAAAGAAGTATAATAGTTTTTAATAAAAGAAACGTCCATATTGTGCTAGTGCTTAATTGTATAAATTTGAGTGGATACGAAGAAATTTATAGAATACAGTATCGAATTAGAAAGTCCTTTGTGTGGCAAGCGACCATCTTGTTCCGTCAGCGGTTTTGATGCGAAGTCTGTTCCAATTACTAAAGACATATCTTTGTGTATATAAATCTAAAGAAATAAATAAATATATTCTTTATTGAGTGTTAATACAGAGTGATAGGCATTGCTTGTCTGTGATAAGAGTATTCGTGCTAAAATTTCGTTATATGTTCTGTATGAATAACATATTGCAGTCAAAGACAAAGAAAGTGCGCAATACAGAGTCAATAAAACGGTTTTTCTGCACCCCACAATATTCAACATATAAAGCACTCAAGAATTGTTTTGTAACAATTTATACAAATGACCAATTCGCACAACAGGATGGTTGCAAAGGGAACAGTAACACCAGGCCGAAAGTTTCCTCGGCAAAGGTCACCCAGCACGACGTATTTTAATAGCATTGCTACACCTCCTAGAAGTTCATTTTCAAGTGGGATGTCAGAAGGGACCCTGCGTCTTAGTCCAGGGTCTTTGGATCTATCACGATTTGCTAGCAGCAAATGGGGTGAGGCACCAGCACCAGCTGCTCTGCCAAAGCCCCCCACACATTGGACATCTGAAATTTTTCCACCAAACTTCACATTACTATTTAACGTACAAGCCTAATAACTTCGACCAAATAAATATTTTAAAAGACTAAACTATAAACAATCTGAAAATTAATAATTAGTGTGTGCTGGAAATCTGGAATTGCTAATTAGGCGACGACGCCGAAGCAGTACAAGCAGCAACTTTGAATGTGTTAAGTAAGTTTATGTTAATTGGAGAAACACCATTCTTGATATGTGAGCAAGATTAAAATTGATTTCAAAACAATTAGTGGAAATATATTCACATTAAATAAGCTCTTTCCTCTTAATTTCAAAGTAATGTCTTAACATCTGGCATTTTAATAACTTTTTCTGACTTATTTATTTGCATTATTTCCACTATTGTATATATGTGCTAAATTGTATTTGTTTAAAAATACAATGTAAGCTCTTTTGATTACATCCTGTGCAAAGGCTTCTTGCTCACCTCTATCCCTTTGACGGATAGTTTTTCTTCAAATGTAGCCATGTAATAAACAAAAATTCTGATTGTCTTACTAGTGTTTAAGTGTTTCGTGGGTACGATCTCTACTTCATTTATATTTTGTTTTTTATAATAATAAAATCAATTTAAAAATATTTGAATTTTGACGAAATCTATGACCATTATTTTATGTAAAAAAGAAATCATATATTTCATAAATTTAAATATTATTAATTCAAAATTTAAGTTGATTTTAAATAAACGTCTTTTGCTTTCTTTATACTTCTTCTATTTTTAGTTTACAAAGTTCCAGAGGTTAATGTTTTGACGTCAATATCTTTTCATTGCTCTACTATTTTATCTCTAACCAATACCAAAACATCGAGTATTATAATAGACTTATTTTTCACTTGACTTTCAATATAATCTTATATCAATTGTAAATATTTTCATTCATTTTATCTAAATGACGTGATAAATGTAACCTCTGTAATTTTTAAGAAATTTTTTTATTTGCATATCAATTAATCTGTTTGAACTTACACCTTTAGGGTCATTGGTCTCACTTTGAATGGTTTTTGATTATCCTAAAATATATTTTATAGATATTTACCATTCAGTTAAAAATAAATCCAATACTTCGATAACCTCCAGCTCTAAGAGGTCATAGCTATCTATGTCTATAGGAGTATACGTGAGTACAGTCCACTGCAGAAGGTAGCGTTACAAACTCTAGAAAATAGATAAATTGATTTACAAATATATAAACAAACTCTTGGTTTTACTTGCTTTTTATTTTATTCTTAAATGTAAAATTAATATTTTATTGGCTATAAATAATAGAAAAACATTTCATATGTACATATAAATTACATAGTTTTAAAAATTATAATATTAACAATTAAAATTGTTATATTATATGAATATTAAAAATTATTAAATAATTTAAAATCATTTTGACAGTTACAAACAAATTTTATTGTAAAATAATATTAAATTTTAAAGAGTATTTTAAATATCTTTCTTTAAACATTATATTAAATATAATTATTAATATATGTTACAGTAAAATAATGTGAAATAATAGCTTTAATTTTTCAATGTTTTCACATTTTGTGACTGAAAATGGTTTTACTTTTGTCATAGTATTTAGTCTTTACGTTTTCTATAATTATTAATTACTCATTAATTATGTTCTGATCTAGTAGATAGCTGTGATATTTGAATAGATTTGTAATTTATAATTACTTCAACATTTTTAAAAGTTAGCAGAACCTATTTTTTTTTAACTTTAGTTTCATTAGACATCAAGAACTTAAAAATACAAACGATAAATGACTTTACGAGATAAATTTTCGGTTTTTCTTCTTTTAATTATGATTATTGAAAATTGTTTTTGGTTTTATATATATATATATTATATAGACAAGCACTTAGACACAGTGCTTATATTTTTCTGTGAAAATTAAAAGCTTTGGTTTATATCATTAAAATTGGCATAAGTAATTCTTTTTGCAAAATCAATCACTATTATTTTTCATTTAAAATCTTTAATATTTCAAAGAAATAAGATTGGTTATAAATTTAATTTAATTGAATATTTATTATTCAAATTTCCGATTTCCCGTTCCTATTTTGGAATAGGTTGTCGGAAAAATGAAAATATATAGTTCTACAACATATACACATTTATTTAAATCAAATACTGGAAAATCCGTTATTATTATTAAGGATTTCCAGCAATATATTTACAGAGTGTGCAAGTAAATTATGTGTATACTATCTGGTGCATTTCTGGCACTACCAAGCTCAAAAAATTTAATAAATTTCAATAAATACGTTCATTTTATTTTAATAAGTATTTTGACTGACGCTACTGTACACTGATGACGTCAGAAGTGGGTTGTTTACGAAAACAAATCATCAGCTCAATAATGGTTTAACGTAAGACATAAAATGATATGCATACTACGCAGAAGCAGAACTCGACTCGCTGACTCGCTTCAAGATAAGACCTAGCTCGCACAGCGAATGTATTATAGGATTCGCGTTTTTTCTCCGAGTGCGACCTAGGCTTCAATTATCACAATCTTTTTTTTATTTATTTATTTTTAACTGGTTTTGACAAACAAGCGTTACACTCGACTGGTTTTTGACGCAGTATATATTTGTATATACATATAAAAATAATGTACGTATCTTTTTATTAAAGATACACCCTGTTATCTAATTATAAAGTCTACGCAACTTTACGGACTACGCAACTTTTAATTTTTTTAAATTAATTTTATAAATTTCTAAAACAAAATCAATAAACCCGGGGAATACCTCAATCATATACAAATAATTATAGAAATCTTAGTTTAAATAAACTTAGTTTTTTGATTATACTTCCTTATTTTAAAAGTATATGTATATATAATAAGTACAGCATACTCGTGTTTCACTAATGCCAATTCAAAAATATTTAAGAATATGTAGCTTTATGTACGAGGCGTGTTTTTTAAGTGAGTACCGTTTTGGAATTAAAAAAAGACGTGCAAAGATATCGCAATAATTTTTACAAACAGTGGTTAACAAGTCAGGCGGCAAATTTTTATGAGGAGGGTATTCAAAAACTGGTGCCACGTTATGACAAGTGCCTCAATATTCACGGAAATTATGTAGAAAAGTAGATTAAGGTACAGGCTTTCATGTAAAAATTAAATTTAAAAAAAATTAAAATTATTGCGATATCTTTGCACGTCTTTTTTTAATTCCAAAACGGTACTTACTTAAAAAACACGTCTCGTATCATCTCCGTATAAATATATCTGCTACATAAATTTTATTTTCATGTTTACTAGGTTAGAAGCTCAGCATTCTAAAATATAGTATTCCTGACTTAATTCAAAAATATCTACAGTAAGAACTCAGTTCTTGCTATTATAAGTAGGTTTCAAAACAGGTTATTAGTCTGAAACTGGTTTCAAAACATGCAATTGAACTCAATTTATATATTTCTAATTATCAACAAGTTTATTTTACCGTCTGATTTTAATGTTTTTATAACAAATCAATAAGTTTTTTGAAAATTAAATATTATTTAAATAAATATACTAGAAATCTTGGACACAGCTTGACTGTTTTATGCCAGTCCTATTTTGTAACTGTTTTCCGAGGTCGTTTAACATCAGACGGTGCTATTTCAACAAATTTAAATTGTAATACAATCGTCTAATGTTAAACGACGTCGAAAAAAAATACAAAATGGGACCGGATCGTTGGTCGTTTATGTGGCAGTTAAGCTAAATTATTCTAATAAGCTATTTAATTTTATTTGTCTCGTAGATAAATGATATATTTGGGTCAAAAATTGATTTAATCATTTTTTATATATACTTCAAAATTATATTATTCGCCATTTGAAAATTGCTTATTATTATACTTAAAGTTAACTACGGCTTAAGTTATGATCATATTTTTTATTATACTGTTATTAATAATTAATTACCTTTACTTTAAACTAAATAAACTTCAGAATTCAGCGCCATTTTGAATTTAAAAAGCTATCATCAGATTCAAAGTCTTTGTCATCTAACAAATTTGATATTTTCTATCGATCAGAATTAACATGAATGGTTATTTGTTACTACAAATTATTACAAATTTGAGCAGATATCAAAAGTTATTTATATATATACACTTTATTTATATATATACAAGATAGATTTTATGTTCTGTGTGAATATTATAAAAATTAAATTATATACAATTACTATTTGGATAGTAATTTTCTGTGCTATTACTGCAAAATTAGAATTTTGAAGCGTCGTTCTTCAAACAACGAATTAAGGCATCAATGTTATAACATTATGTCGTATAAATTTTAACAAAACTATAATTATATATATATATCTATAAAATAAGCGGGCTTAGAAATATTAATATTTTTTAAAATTATGAGTTTGTACTTCTTACAATTTTTTTTTTTTTGACGCAGTCTGCTCCTATTTATATGTATATACATTTCCTAAATTTAATCATGCTTTAATTTGTTTAAAGTCGGTGGTACGACGCAAACACCCGATTTTAAGTCAGGTGTACAGAATAAAATATCGTTTCTGTCTCCGTATAAATCTACTAATTACTGTGATTAATTAATTGAATCTTTATAATTCGTGATATAATAACTAAGAAAGAAATGACATGAATTTAAAAATTGTTAAATAGAATATTTTTCGATTATCTATAATAGAGATAGGAGACTTATATTTAGTTTTCTCCATTCCATTCACTCGATAGACTATTCAATTTTCAATTTGAAACTTAAATTAACACAAAGTAAATTTAATTTTGTGACTTAAATATTTGAAAATGTGATATAAAATTAAAAAAAAATATTTACCTAAGAAATAAAGTTTGGAAAAATATTATTTTCAGAATGGAAAACAATGCGTGCAATGTTCTGTAAAGTTGAAATTAGAAATTAAATGATAGAAATTAAAAACAAAGCTTTGTAAATAGTATCACAAGGTTCTAAATTATTGTTAGGTTGAATTAAATTTTTATTTTTATCCTATTAATGCTGTAGTGCTACTTAAGCCCCAAAAGTCAATTACCGTTTGAAATATTATTAATTTATTTATTACATAAAAATTGTACATATCAAATTTTAAAAAAATATATATTATTTTATTACAATAGTACTTACTTTATTTATGCCTAATTAAAAAGACATTCCAAAACTTACTGAGTTAATTCAGAAACAGAAATTATAAATTGCAATCGATTATTCAAAAAATTGTCAAATAGCCAATAAAATATTGATAATATTAATTTAAAAAAAGCTATATAATTAATTCTAAAATTTAAATGTTTAATTAGTACATTATAAATATATAAAACATTGATTAACTTGTGATTTAATTAAAAACGACTATATAAACGCGCATTTTTCAAGTATATACAAACAAATATTGTAAGTAAAATAGATTCAAGCGATTATTATAGTCTCTACGTTATATGAATGTTTTATCGTTTAAATAAACAAAAAACACACTTTTTTTTACAATCGGTGAAGTTAGTATTAAAAAATGAAAGCGGACATTAGGAAATTATGTTAATATGCCTAATGCTTAATTGGAATATGTAATGAAAAAGAAAAGAACAGATATATGTTGTTTGGTGTAGTCAAAAAAGGACAAACGATGTGCAATGGTATCGTAATACATATTGTATTACTTATACGACTTGTGAATAACAAAAGTGGATCAGTAAAACGGCGTTGTGTGATAATCACGAAGTAATATTATATCTTACTTGATACATCGCGTTGTATTTTGTTACTCACAACTCATATTATCATTTGATTCATGTTGAATCCATTAAGTCAACTAATGTAATGACCAGGGGCGCAATAGGTGCACAAAATCCCATTTTAAAGAATTAAGACCAATTTTTGAAAACCAAAGGCTTTAAAAGAAATGGTAATATTCTTATTATGTGAAAAAAGTGTTTTCAAAAATTGGTCATGGTTAATCAGCCTCTGGTTATCTAATGCTCTCCTTTCTGTTAGTTTTACGGGCGCAATTTTCACATATTTGGTAGTAAACTGCTAATGGTTCTATGTTATCAGAATTTTATTTTTATATAACATAAACATTCCAAAGTTGTACATGGATATCTCAAGAAAGGAAACTAAAGTTTTCTCTTCTTAATGTGTACTGCATAAGTTTGTCCCAAATATGTGAAAATGCACTTAACATATAATATTGTAAGTTACTCCAATGTCAACAATATGTCACAAATAAGTTGTTGAGACAAAGATAGTGCTAGAAAGAGAAGCAATTTCTTATTAATTCTTATGAAAAATATATATTTGATCTCTTTCTAGCACTATGTTTCCTAGCGTATTGTATTGTCTCAATAGCATAAACAGATAAAGCGTCTTGAGAATTAAGGTTGTGTATTGTGTTAGAATATCTGTCTCGCTGAAGAATTATACAATAGCTAGAAAAAGATTGATAATTTCATTTTTCTTTTTCTATATTTTGTCAGCAACATTATGCAAAAGACAGTTCTATTATTTACTACCATATACCACCTTATTTATTGACTCAAATTCTGAAAGTTCTAAACAACTCTTCCAAATATTGGTTACTTACAATATTCTATTTTGGCATTATTATTATTTCGAAAACAAATTATATTTTTTACAACATATTATAATTATTAGTCGTCAATCATCTGATTGTAACAAAAAGTTGTTTTTAAAACTAGATTTGGAATGGCTAGTGTGTTTAAGGCATTAGGCCACCCAAATTATATGTGTAAAATTGTTACTTGAAAATAATTGTTCTAAAAAACAAACAGTACAAAGAAATATTTGAAATAAAAATCATTTCTACAATTTGTGAAACAATTGAAATGCGCAATTCTGAATAAAATGTGATAAATATTGCGAAACGTATGTTTTAACTGATAATAAAATATAACATACGTATGTTTGTGATAGGCGGCTATTGCAAAATAAGGAGGCCGAGGCCTAAGCGTTCAAAAAGCGGATTCTGATTTTAGCTGTTTTTTTAAGCTGATCGACTCCTTGTAAGAAGTTTGAGTATTAAGAGTCTGGATAGTTTTAGAAATAACATGCAGCTCCATCTGTGATCTCCTTTTAAAGTTTGAGACTAATATAATTAAAGCATTTATAAAATTAACCAGATTTACAGTCAATTTGAAAACAGCAAAGACATGAAAAGCATGTTTTGTTCAGTATTAAACAAATAAGAAAAGAAACGCAGCGCATTTTATTGTTCTATTTTATTAAATAAGCGAAAAAATAATCATTAAATAAATAAATAACATCGAGATTTTATTAAAGTATATTAAAAAAATTTATTGAATTCGAATACCATCAAAAAAAAAGAAAGACAAAATTTTTTTAAAAATAATTTGTCTTCCAAGTCAATCGTTTAAATAAAATGAGAAAGCTGTTTTTATATTGCAAAGTGCAATTTATTCAAGAGCTTTAATATCCATTCTATACATCATGAAAAAGAGAAATTAATATTATATTTGAATTAGGTTCTATTGTATACATAATTATCAAACGATCAACGATGATGTTTTCAAACTTTATGTAAAAGTAACAAAACAAATCGTAAAATAAGAATTACTAGGTTAAGTTAATGGTAATCATTTTTACTTATATTTTATTTTAAGAAATGTACAATTGACAAAGTCAGCTTCTGGATTTTTCCACATATTTTATAATGTTTTAAGAATGTTTAGTAAAGAGGCCTACTTGAATTGAATTCAGTTGTGATTGTGGATGACGTCATCAGAAGCCTACGTTTTCAGTTGTGCATTTGTCCACTTCGAAATTGGTATTTTTCTGATCTCTCTTAATAAGTGTTACTCTGTTTTTTTTTGTACTGTATACATAAACCCCCCACTCTCAAGCAAAATAGCACTAAAGTAATTGATGTGAGTAAATCTGTAATTCTTATAAGAAGCGAAGAAACTACAACAAGAAGGCGCCCGAAATGCGTCTGGAACATTAATTAATAAACTTAAACTTAATCGACGTGTAAATAAATATTAAAAAAAATCCAGGCCCCCACTAAAATTAAAAAATAGTTGTGTAAAAAAAGAAAGAAGAAGAAATAAAGAAATCGGCAAAATATTGGCCGTTAAATCCACGTGCAAATAAAAAAGTACTTTCATTAATTTAAAACTGAAAGAACTGAATAAAATTCTGTGATTTAAAAAAAAAAAAAAAAATGAAAAAAAAAATAAATATATATTGCATCGTGAAAAAGTTATTCCATCATATCCTTTTTAAAATTCAAAATATAAATATTCCTTTTTTTTGTAATTTTATCCACTTTTAAAAAACAATCAGTATCTAAATTCTCTCTACCATACAAAATAATAAATTCCCTCCACCGATTATCCAATAAAATGTGATCTACATAAGATTGATTCCCTGTACAAAATATTTCCTTCCCTTCACACAAACTTCCGTGACTCCTCTCCCGTTTTATCCTTGTCTCCTCTCCCGGGTTCGGTTTTGAACCCAAAATATATCACAAAAAAGTAATAGGTTTCCAATAATATATATCATGAAGTAACCATTGTTTTTATCAAAACGATGCCTTCATTGATACGACGTAGGGAACGAGGATGTCCACCAGCGAGGAGAGGGGAGCAGGCTACCACCTATGCTAGTTACGTACCCCAGAAGATCTTCTCATCAAGCTCCGTCGAAGATCCAAGACCAAAGCGACAATGCAACAACATACTCTTAAGGGAAGAAACGATTTCAATCGTACACATAAGGGAGTATATAAACCAGGACCTAGGTAACCAGATTTATTTATTTCATTGACAAATATGTTACTACCTTTATTTCAGCCTAAATTTCGTGTTGTAAATTCAACAATTATAACTTTTCAAGCAGCTCTTCCTAGTAACACTAATTTCTTTAGTAAATTTAAAATTTAGATTGACGAAACGTGTCTACGAAACTACTTCTTCTTCATTCAACGACATCCGAAAAGTGTATGCGTAGAAGAGGACGAAGAGAAGGAGGAGGAGGAGAAGGGGAGCAATCTGTACAACTAACTTAAAAACTTTCCAATTCTATAATTCATGAGTGAACGTTTTGTAGCTAAAGAGATAACCATTCAATAACAATGTAATTCTTTAACAAAAGGCAACTTTCTATTGTTGTGTATCTATGATTAATTATCCAAATCAAAATTATAGAGTTCAAGATACTTATATTACAAGTGCTAAAAATTTTAAATTATATTTTACTTTTTAAAGATGGCTCCACTGTTGAATTCTGTCTCAAATCCAATTTTGCATTTTTACAGTGTTTGACAGTGTTGAATATAAAAAACAAAGGGATTCTAGCAGAATTTTTTTCTGTAAGAATTTTTAAAGTATTTATAATTGATTTTATTTATTCAGTCATAAGCAGAAAAATTTGTAAGCATCCGAAATAAGGTAGGATATTTTTATTATTCTTTGTTAAGTTAACAATATACTCTTATATAAAAAAACATTTTGGGTCTAAAGTCCTTACATACATAAAAAATAAATTGGTATTTCTTTATTCAAGGTAATATGTCAGATTTTAAGTAATCCTTCGAGTTGATTAATATCTTCACTTGTTATTTTGGTTCTTTTTAAAACTTTAAATAATTATACACAGTTCAAGCATACTAATTTCGTTGTAGTATAAAATATGACTTGTACAAGGTCACAGAAATGCCACAAGGTTTATTTATTTAAAATAGATTTTTAAAACTGTCACGTTAGAAAATTAAAGTAGAATAAGGACTAAAATACAGTTGTTAAAATAATCATAGTAACTTTGGGGCCACAGAAACATGCATCTTACATTTTCGAGTTGTTATTTCTTCAACATCTGATTATTTTTAACCTTTACTTATTAATTGATGTATAAAGAAAGTTTTACTACTATAAACCGCTTGGTTTGCTCACCTTCAGTGACGCATCCGATGGGGGGTCCTCAATCTATAAAAAAGGGCGCTTCTGTAACTTAATTTCACACTAGGCTATTCTAAGAAGGGGTTTGGAGCGATAAAGGGGGATTAACAGGATGCAAAGTTTTGACCGTAGCGATTATCAAACACTATGGATCGAATTATGTTTTAAACAAAATTTAATTAGAAATAGTAAGCTAAGATTTGCTTCTTTACAGATGTGGCTCAAATTACAAGCAAACGATGGGAGGCAATTTATGGTGCAGGCTTACGTTTTTAGGTTCGCCCATAGAATTCGAAAGATGAAAGAAGCTGGGGCCGTAGATGCACAGGGGTGGTATCACTTGAATATGAGTGGACATACTCTGCTCAATGTTAGTTTCCGCTTGCGCTTTATGGTAAGCGTCGACTGTTCAGCACGGAAGGCAAAGGATGAAATGAATGAAACGTGCTCTAGAGAAAGGAAAAAGAAACTGCGGTGAATAGAAGAAAACAATTACAAACTGTGAACACGCGTATGAATACGACATCGCTATGTTTACTCGTATAAATGTGTTACTGCCAGCCATCGTCCGCATTTCAGTGTTGATTGGTTCAAAAAACAATAAATTGTGTTAGTGCTGATGGTGCCAACAGTAAACACATTTATATAAGACACATACACTACCTCTCGCTTTTAAATCAAAAATTCAATACGTTGATTACTTTCCGTGCTGAACAGTTTATGCACATTCTTACATTTTTAACTAAAATCTTTTATAACAACTTCCTTCTAAGTGTGTATTACCTTAATTCATTCATCTTATTTAATTCAATCTTCAAAATCTTTGAAAGTAGGCTCTATAATGTTTAAAAATGGTTATGAATCGTGAATTGGAACCTGCACTTCTGCGACAAGTCTGTCTTAAGACAAAATTGTTAACACTGTATCTCTTTGTTTAGCGTGTATCTATTGTGATAATTCTTCAATATTTTTGGCAGGTGATTTATTGGGCAGAGCATCACCTTGTTGATGGACACCAACTCTACCCGAGCTTACTTCCGGCTTGCGTAGGAATGAAGAGGTTTGACAAGCGGTGGCTGAATACGTTGCTTCCCCTTAATTTTAAGTGGTTATGGGAAGCGGCAGTGGAGTTAGAGCATAAATATTTGAAAGAAGTGCTTGTACATTTCATATTGTACAAAATTACAGTAGCTGAAACAGCAGAAGATATCTTAAAAGTAAGACTAACATATCAACTGAATCCTGAAAGACTATAAGTTAAAAATCACAACAATGATCTAGTCAAAAAATTTCATTTTTAAATAATTCAAAGTTCAAAAATTCAATAATAAATGCATTTATATTTTTAAACTTACTGTTTCGTTTTTTGTCTGTTTTTCCGGAAATTTAAAAAATACAAATTTTACAATTTAAATTATCTTTTTTTTATCTCCAAGATCCTGCTCCTTTGACACTAAAGCTCCGTAATTTCTTTCTTAGACTTACTGCTGCGGGGAAAATGTAATCTTCAATGCACCATATAGCAAATGAACTGTTTCTTTATAGAAAATGAAAAATATTTTTGATACAGTTTTTATCGAGTAATTGGAGCTGTTACTTCACTCCTTCAATATATTGATCACAGGTAAATTGTATGTAAATGTTACATAACTATGTCTTGATAATAGGACACAGATTATTCCAGCATAATTGTTTCTCTGAAAATAATTAAGACAATTGTTTACAGGTATGTCTAAAATAGATATCATACGCGATACCTAATATGGGTAATTCTAGAACCTTGGGTTAATTTCAATGAATGCTATCAACATTCTTGGAAAAACACTGCGTTGTTATATAACAAATTAAATAAAAAAATATCCATTTTTTGTGAGTCATAGCATCTACATGACTACACAAAATTCTATACCAATTCAAACAAACTTTTGTATATGTGTACATAAACATTACGATAAATATAAACGTATGACGATGTTGTGTTTCGCTAATCGCGCGGTTTATTGAATGGTAAACAGTAAACACCAGAAGAAGCGGAGTGAGTTGAAAGAAGCTAGTTTACACAGGCGCAATATTTACTAGCTTAGATGTTTGTAAACACTTGAAAGAGAGGATGAGAAAAATATTTTGTAACCACCAAGTGTATGTAGATGTGCGAAGATCACACTGTGTAACGTTAATATTAACGCCTGTTCAACTAAAATATACTTACATTAATTTATTCAGTTCGTATAGAAAGATAAAAGTGTTTACTCAGACTTTTGTTTGCCTAAAACTAAACAAATTGTTTTCATTAGTGCAAATGCATTTGTGTATTCAATACACAATACAATTGGTAAACTTTTAAAAGTTTATAGCAGTTGAAATTGTTAGGGTTCTCTCAATTAAAAGTCAATATAATATTCATTTATTAATAATCAATTCCAATTGAATATGTATATTGTAGAATATTTAGACGTCTAAAATAATCAAAGAAAATGTAAACTATTCCTTAAAATGGTATGTTTGACACCGCATATTTCGAAACTTCTAGAAATATATATAATGAGATTAATTTTATAATCATGTCATGTGATATGGCTATAAATATAAGATAAGAAAAATTTAAAAAGAGCGACCTTTTGAATCAAAGTGAATAATAATAAACAATGGAAAAATACTGAGACTGTCGGGTAATTTTAAAAATGCCTTTTTTTTTAAAACATCTGTTGTAAATGATAACAAATTGTATTTACTTTTTGAAAGAATAAAAATGAACAAAGGCGGGGGTCTAAACTGCTTTAAGAATAAGAGAAATCGAAAACGAGTTTCATTTTCCCCGAATTATCGCTGACTATAATCTTGTTCATTTTTGCAAAAATACATTTTATTTATTAGCATTTAGATCAGGCACTTTGTTAACATGTTTGTAACACAGATAAGCTGCAGATACTGCTTCTTTTTTATCTACTTTTTAAGAAGGCACATTTGGTTGAAGTTTATGCTAGTAATTTTAATCTTACTTTTATTAGATTCTTTAATGTACATTAAAATAAAACAAGTCGTCTGTAAATATAAAAATATGCAACTCCTGCTAATAGTAAGATTCCTAATGCTACTAAAGTAAGAAACAAAATATTCAAATACGTTTCGTAAATTTAATATATATCTTCAAAGAAAGTAATTGGAAACTTATTTTAAATTAATAGAAACATTAAAATAGTTGTTATAATTTATTCATAAATTCTTATACATGGAACAGATGATTGTGTCAATAAAAAAGCTGGTGACAGTGATAAATTAAAAATGTATGAGGTGTAAGATCATTAAATGTATTGATTGCATTACATTGGCCGCCCCATTCCTCGGCCCATTGGCATCTGTGGTTCTCCACCTCCTGACTTTGGACTCCTGATAGTTTCATCTACGGAGAGCACGAGGCATGTAGCTTCACAAGCTGCGGTCAGTGCGTTAATCTTAATAACTGCTGGTTCCCAGACGCAAGCTTCAAAGTTGTCGGCGATGTCCTCTTTCATAACATCGACACCAAACCAACAGGCTCCTGTGTAATCACGTTAAAAATATAAAACTGTACGAAATAATAACGCCATTTAAAGTTATGTGACTATGACTAACCTTGTGCGTGTTTTTGCCTCAATTTGTTCAGAATATTTGTTGCATCAAAACCAGCATTATCGCACAACTGTCTGGGAATGATTTCTAAAGCTTTAGCGATGGCCCCAACCAGTAACTGTTCCTTGCCAGCGATGGTGCGTGAGTAGTCACGCAGAACTTTTGAAAGCTCCATTTCAATAGCCCCACCACCTGCAATTTAAAGAACAATAATACATCGAAATAAAATAGCATAATGAATTTAGCTTGAAGATGTTTTGACCATGATACAAATATAATTCCTGATTGCTAAAGCCAAACAAAACAAGAAAACGATCATTGTTTATTACTATACCTGCTACAACAGCATCATTTTTCATTGTTCGTCTAACAATCATGATAGCATCATGAAGAGAGCGCTCTGTCTCTTCCAAAAATTGTTCAGCACCTCCACGGAGCACCAGGGTGCAGGTCTTGGCATTTGCACAATCTAAATTTATAAAATTAAATAAAAGAATGTGGAAAAATGGAAAGAAATTGAAAGAGTTTAATTTATTTACCAGCAAAGATATTGAACCTTTCGCCACCAATCTGCGTTTCCTCGAAGTTTCCGCAGTGGCCAAGAACAGCATCTGTTAAATCATGGACTGTAGTTAACACGGCGCCTCCACATGCCTTCATGGTTCGGTTGAGATCCTCGTCAGGAACTCGACCAGCGCAGAACATGTCTCTGTCAGAGAAGTATTGAGTAGCAACATCACCAATTGGTAACTTCGATAAAACCACATTAGCTCCAGATTCGTGAATCTTAGCTAGTTTGTCATAAAGAATTTGCCACTCGGCGTCTACGATTTTTTGGTATTCTCCTACTTTATCAACACGAACCTAATGGAAATAAAATTAATTCATTTCTAAATATAAAAGACTAATTAATCATTATTAAAATAAATTTTACCTCAGCGTTGTCACGCTCAGCTTTGAGTTCCAGTTCAATATTCAACAGAGCGATTTTACAGGTTTTGTAGGATTTAGGCTGCATTTCAAATCCAGCATATGAGAAAGTTTTCTTAAATGCCACACCTGAAATATTTAGAAATTTATTATTTCAGTTACTTTTTATTTATTAAGTTTTATTTAAGTAACAGTATGAACAACAGTAAATCCTAGCTGTTTGAAACAAATTAATGCGAAAAAGTCAGCTAGTGGCATAAATTTGTATATATAAAAATTTAGACTGCGTATGTTTGAAAATTGAATTAATTTCTTTCGTTTCTTTCCAGTTGTCTCTGGCTGTGTGCATTTACTTTCGCATTTAATTCGTATCAGACTGAGCCACAACAATGCGTGGTCGGGTTTAGCTAGTTGTATGTAAAAATATTAACATTTCATCACACTGACCAGCAATTAATTGAGACTCTTCAAGAGCTCCACCAGATACTTTCTTAATACCGATCATGTCCAATGGTAAAAGATGATCTAATTGAAGTACAGCATCAACAACCATCGTTGAGAAAAAATCTTTTTGTTGATGCACTAGTTTCGAGCTCAATGCTGTAGCGGCACACTTCTCTAGCAGGCTTCTGTAAAAAGCAATTTAAAACACAATTAAATAGTTGTTAAATATTAAACTTTACAACTGCGTGTGAACGCTACAATACCTGTTCTCCGCTGCGTTATCGTTTTTGACATTGACAGCTAAAGTTTTAATTTTCTCTAGTGATATATGTAATGCCTTCCTCATTGCCTTGATAATAATGCGGGGGTGGACACCTTCCTCCACAAATGGCTTGATTTGTCGCATAAATTCACCGGCCAAAAGAACCACACTTGTCGTGCCATCTCCAACCTTATTAAAAAAAATAAAAATGTAAGTGTTTAAATTTTATCCTTTCATCCATTTGTAAAAGGCAAAATTAATGAAACAGCAAACAGTATTTCAAAAAAATAATTATAATTGAAAGCATTCTCACCTCAGCATCTTGAGATTTAGCAATATCAACTAGAGTCTTTGCTGCAGGATGTACAATATCCAACAATTTCATTATAGTAGCACCATCATTTGAAATAGTGCTTTTTCCATTCTGGTCTACAATTAATTTATCCATACCCCTGGGACCCAGAGTAGTACGCACCTGAAAAAACGAGAGCCTTTATATAAAATAAAATCTAATTAGATTTATAGAAAAAGTATTTCATAACTACTCACAGAATCCACGACTGATTGACAGGCATTGATATTAGATATCAATTGAGGTTTTCCCTGAGAAGTATCTGTGCCCTCTTTCAGTAACACAATTTGAGGTTGCTGTTGAACAAAACAAATTATAAGGTACACGCCTAATTTACTCTAACTGAAGGCGTTCATGAAACTCCCACACTATTTCTTGACAGAACCTTCTAGATTCACGTGAAATTTTAAACCATCTGAGGTCATAACGAAGCATTTTGTAAATGTAGACATAAATTGTATTTGATATTATTAACAATTATTGTCTAATTACCTATAATCTAGCAAATAAATAACAATATTTCTAATTACTTATATTACAACCGGTATTTCATTGTTAAACAATTAAATAACCTTTGTTTCAAATTAAAACTACACAATACAAAATTTTGTTATTTCTTAAGTAATTAAAATATTTACCATTTTGTTAATTTTTATTTATGCTAAATAGAATATAAATTCGAGATACTGTTGATTATAAAATTATATATAACACTTTTTATTAACTTTAGGCACACCTCGTTGTTTTACAAAGCCCGTGATGGTAAAAAGGAAATACAAGCTGACAATCGTAAAGATAGAAAGTTACTCAATTTGACTCAATCGAAAATGCAATAGTTTGAACGTTGGCGCTTTGATTCAAATAAGAAGAAATTCTGATTAGCATTTGACAGCTTCGTTATTTGTTTATGAAATTTTTATAAACAAATTATTAATTATGTCAACTAGGACAGATAACATAAAAGTTAGTTTTTTGGATGAACATTTAGACAATGTTCATTTTGAGGTATGCGTGATATCTTTTTATTTACAAAAAAGAGTTTTGCTTAAGTCATATGTATGAAATTTATTTTGTTTGAAGTTTTCAATTATCTTTTGCAGCATTCTGCTCTTCGTAGAAAACTACAAAGTAAAGTTGAGGCTCTTACAATCATGAGTAGAGAATTAGATGTTTGTAGAGCCGAACGTGATCAATTTAAACTAATGGCAGAGCAAATTCAATGCCGTTTTACAACATTAAAGAAAAATAGTTACCAAGAGCCCCATTGCAACTTTGGGGGATTGTTGGATTATAATCGTGATTTTGAAACTGGATTTAAATTATTGAATGATCTTCGAGAGCAAAATAAAATATTAATGATAGAGGTTAGTTGTCATAAAACTATTAAGTAAATTTCCTTGTCTACATATCGTTATGCAAATAAAATCTATCCATACTCAGGTGGAGAGTCTCAAACAAAAACTTAATGATACCGATGGAGATATTAAATTATTGCGAAAGGTCAACACTCACAAGTTGAAAGAAGACAATGAGAAATCTTCTAATGGATCTCTGTCAGATCAAGAACGGGAAGCTATGGTTCGACAAATAGAAGATTTAAATAACAAGGTGAATCAAATATAACTTAATCTTTGATGGCTCTTATAAGTATAACGTCTAATACAGGAATTATTTCCAGGTCAAGCAATTGAAATATGATTTAAGAGCACTTCTTGACGAAAAAGAGGAGTTAGTCAATGAAAGGGATTCGTTTAAATGTAAAGTACATAGGCTAAATCACGAACTAGGAGTTCTACTTAAGAGCAATAAAATACATCTGCAAGTAGGTTGATTATTAAATAATATTTAATGCATTATGAGTATACATTACAATTATATATCTTGCATTCTGCTTAATTAGGTTATGGATATTGACGCACTCATAATGGAAAATAAGTATTTGTCGGACAGATTATCACAAGCAGAAGCTGAAAAGGAGTTAGCTAATCAAGCAATTACTAAATACAAGGTAGTTATTTCACATTTATGGTTTTTAAAATACAGAATGCATGATAGCGGGTGGTGGTTTTTGTAGTATCTAAATATCATTTGTATCATTAATCATTTTGTTGTGTGTCAATTTTTAACATTTTACTACAACGTTAAAATAGTACTCGTGGAGACGATTTTAACAATTAGACTAACCGATGTTTATCGTTTTATATTAACCACCAAGTACTGCATAGCTCTATTGTTTGCTTGATAATTCTGGAATTGTAGATTTATATGTACTAATATTATTTGATTACTAATTTATTAACCTTCAGTGCATGCTGGAAACCAAGCGTAAGAAAGGGGCGATTAAGCTGGGCTCGAACTCCACAGATATGGTTATGTCTCACAAACAAGGTGCTCATTTTTATATCTTAGTTAACAATTATTGATATACGTGTGTTTGTCGGATTTTATTACTATTAACACCTAAAAGCATCAAGTTAAAAACATTGAGAATAATGTTAAATCAAAACTACGATATCTCTAACTTTCAGGACAATATCTGCAATCTATTACAATAGCAAATACAAAACCTAAATCATTTAATATTAATGCGATTAATTTGATAAGATTATTTGGGTTTGAGATAACTAGACATTCTAGCCGTGAAAATAAACGTCTATGTATCTTTCTAATTATTTCGTCTTAAACTATTTTACAGTTAAGCAATTATTGGAGTATGGAAGTATGTCAGAAATGCCCATCACTGCGGCAACAGTTGCTGACTTGAAGGCGCTTTGTTTGGGTCTGCTTGAAGCCGTCAATGATAAAGGTTTGGCATTATCTCACCAGCGTAAAACGAACAGAATATTAGCTGTTCGAATTGCAGAATTAGAGCACCGGTTAGAAAATATATGTGGAGAAAATGGTGCTATGAAGGTATTTCCATCCCAAATATTGCTGCAAGATTATCAACCATCGAAAGTTGATGAAGAAATGGATAGCCGAGAATGCGGTTCTATTAAAGAGGCAATCACAGATGTGGAACATATGAACGATTCAGGAGTCGCGAAAGAACACAACCACATCAAAAGCAATCACGATCAAATACAAAACACTAAAGAATTAGACATACAGGACGGTAATATTTCTTATACTCTATCTGAAAGTATTGATAAAAATCATGGTGTTTACAGTAGTCAAAGTGGTTACACTCATTTTAAATTTGTTCAAAAAAATAATCACATTAAAGCTGAGGTTGAGGAAATAATAAATTCTCAAGGTACAGAAGATGAAACTTTAGAAAAATTACCTCCAGGTTTGGAAGCTTTGGTACAAAAAGCACTGGAAGATATAAAATCAGAAAAATCTCAAGAAATGAATTAGATATATTTCGTTGGTATTAAGAACAATTATAATAATTGGTTTTAGTTTATTTGAAAAGGTATATTATCAGTAAGTTAATGTTAAAAAGTAAAAAAAGAAATAATATAATAATAATATCCCCTCTTTCCTCTTACTTGATTCTTTCTTCTTTAATTCTTAGCTTCTTAAAGGAGCAATCATTTACATTGGTCTATTTCCGGTCTATTAAATCAATAAACTTTTCGCTGCCAAATATAATGTCTATAATAGGGGTACGTAGTTGAACTCGTAGTTATCGCAATACTTGGTTAACATGGCTAGTTCTACAGAATAATAACAGTAAACTATGGAGTTTCTAGCAGTGACTGTATCTGCCTAACTATTTACTTTTATTTTTCTTTAACTGACAACGTTAACTAACTTTTGCGATAGCTATAAGTTCAGCAACCGGTTCATTCAACTAAGTAATAAACGAACCCAGAAAATGTAGATAAAAGTGTTTATAAAATTAATGAAAAAAAACCAATTAACTGAATAAATTATTTATTTTGTTATAACATTTAAACAGTATTGAATCATTTTAATTACATAACACACACACTTAAAGATAAATAGATGAATACTTTTATTTGTAAAAATAACAGCCAATTATTTTTGCAGTACGTACTTTTACAAAAGCTTATATTTGACTTAAACGTATTTGATTATTCGTTAGGCCAAGCGCTTATATTTTAGCCAACCGTAGTTAAAGAAATATTATTTGAACTATTTGTACTCCATTTTATTCTCACTCAATTCTCAGTAATCGATTTGAAAACGGAAATACTCGTTTTACTTTTGCTTAATCTTAACATATCAAATACAATATTTAATTAAAACATCATTTTAATTATTATACAATTGTATCATCTGAAATAGGTGAATGAATTTTAAACTTATTAGAGTTCGTAGAATAGCTCAGAGAGGTCGCATGCTGAAGCCAAGGATTTACGGAATCCGATTTTAAGGCCATTTAGTCTTTGCCATAAAAAGATTTTTTCAGATAAACATAGACAACGCCAACAATGTTATCTTAAGTCAGACGTGTTCCCATGGATCGTACTGAACAGCCAGACGGTCTTAATACAATCATGTCTTCAGTGTGCGACCGTTCTTAGAATAAAACTGGTAAGGTCTCTAATATATAATTTTATAAGTTCTCAAGTTGTTTCAGTCTTATTTTCCGCTTCATACCCTTGCCTAATGACGATATTATAAAGCTGTGCTAAAGAGGCGTCGCAAACTTACTATGTATGATGAAAAGTACGAGAGAGAAGTTTATATAATGTCTATACAAATGTTACAACTGCAGAAGTCATTTGGCGAAGAAGTCTCGTTAAATTTGAAGGACTGGAAGATCTGTACAGGTTTTTACTGTACACAGTTTACTGGAGTGAATTTCTTTACCCAATGTTTACATTGTTCGTAAACCAAATTTAAGAGGATATTCCTTTTTTACAGTTAAAGAATTCCAGTTTCTTTAAATTTGGGGTACAGCCTGAACCTTCTAGCCTAGAGTAAAGTATGTATTTAATTTATTAACCAAGATATGAATTTTCTTTATACCGTCGGCGGTTACTTCAAATCTTTAAACCCGATTTTTTCCATACTACATTCTTGGAACTGGATTAATCAATTATAAACTCATTGGATTTTAAATCCGAAATTTACTTAAGATTTTGTAGAAATAAAATTATTATCTATTTATTTTATTTTAGTTTGATAGAAGTTTCAAAAATTCGATAAGAAATGATAAAATCGTTAAAGCTCTAAATCGTTATCTCTGTATAAAATATTTATCATTTGAATAGGAATACCCCCTTAATTATTTTTATTATTTAGAATGAATATAAAATATAAATGCATTACAATTATTTGTATATTTAAATTTAACATAAAAGATATACCGCACGATATAATAAAATCAAATAATTCATATGAATGTTTAATTACGTAATTAGTATTGTATTTTATCTTGTGGGTTATGAAATTGTAGAAAACTCCTGTAAAATAACTTGTAGATCCATGCTACTAAAGTCAATATTGGACCTAGTATCGTTCACGACTCCTCTGACCATTGTCGTGAAGAAAGATGTATGTCGAGGTTTCTCGGTGTATCTTTCGTATTGATCCAGTGAATCTTGAAGTTTTAAAGTCAGACTATCATAATTTTTACGTACAACTTCTAAAATTTGGTCTTCAGATGGTGTAGATAGACTTTGGCTATCCAGCCAGGCTTGGATTTTTGGAGAAAAGTGATTTGTAATAGCCCGGACGTTAATGAGACTACTGGTTAATCGAAGGGCGTCGTCTTTGAATTCACAGTCAATTGTAGAATAACGTCGAGCTAAAAAATATGTGTCTTTAATTATTTCCAGTGAAAGTTTTACGAATTTCTCCAGAATGCTAGTTACACAGACTGACTACAGACCTATTTTACAAATTATATAATGGAAATAATAAACAGTTACTCACCCATCAAATATAGATTGTCGAATACAGCAGCGACTCGATTAAGTTCATAGTACAACTCGTCGTAACTGCTAGGGGTAGGCAGGAAAGTATCCCCGTATGTTATAAACAAGTTAAATATATTGATAACTTGTAACAACAAATTAAAAATATTCATTTTTTTCGCGAGATAGTTTTCAGCATCCACCAGATATTTCACAAGGTATATAAGTGCGGACCAAAGTTCTTTCCAATTGTAATTCAGACGTACTCTCGACCTTTTTTGATAGCATAATATCCTGTGTGATACACCTATACATAATAAATATAACTCCATTGGCAATTTCTTCATCATATGTGATCTAATAAACTCGACAAGCAAATCTGTAATCAAAATTATGGAATATGGAACGCTGGTATAATTTTAATTAGTAGTATTATGGAAATGTTCTACCTAATAACGTAGCTGCAAGTGGTTGCGAAGGTGGGTTTTTATCAGCTGTTACTTTTCGATGTCTCATCGGCATACGATGCAGTTGAACTTTAAATGTTAAATTAACGTCATGCATTAACGAATTAGCATATTGGTCTTCGGCTATGCAACTTAAAATCAAGAAGCATAATTTAACATTGTTCACACTTGTTTCAGATTTGGTATCTTGCATAACAATTGAACTGTGAATTAATGTTAAGTATTTTTACAACAATTCTTATTTGCACAGATTTATTTAAACTATTCATTTAGACTTACCAATATTGAAAGAACGTAACTAACAAATTTGAAGGCTGCGCCGTAACATCTACCAAAGGAACCTGTGACAAATCTGGAGCTGGTACAGAAGCTTGAAGTGTGTTCGAAGGCGAAGGTGGTGCACTAGCTTCAGTTTGGGTGTGTGTTAAAGTAGTAATAAAATTTCTATTTAGATGAACAGCCTCATAAAGTGCCAACAATAAAGCATTATTAGCTCTGGAATAAATTGCGTATTAAATACATAATCTCTACACCAAAGAAGTCATAAAACAAGTTCATACCTTATTTGTTGACCACGTCCTGCGGTTTCTTCAGAAACAAACATACTGCCTACCATATTTGTTAAAGATGATAACCATGAAGCATGTTGAGCTTCGTTGTGTTGCAGTGAGAATTGTCTGCAAAAATCTGTTAAAGATGCTGTTATTACTTGTCCATATCTGAAAAATTAATGATTAGTAAAACATCGTCTGTTTCATTTGTACTAAATCAAGACATCATTCAAGTTTTTAATTAGTACTAAAATAACAATAAGTATTTTTAAACCGTAATATTTATAAAAGACTCTATTTTCGTTACCCGTTTAAAGCTAGTTCATCATCCAGGATGGACAATTTCACTATATACGGATTTGCGGCTTCATGCTTTCTGTAATTTACTAGAAGAGTTAGCAATAAGACTACATCATGACCTGAAAATAGTTTAATAATCATCATAACGAATTTCGTAAGATAAGGCGATATTTTTATTGACTAATTTCTTGCTAAAATAGTTACCATGTACTGGCCTAGTTTGAGTATCACTCAAAAGCTGTATAAGTGATTCAAAAGTGCTGTGTATCATAACATATTCTAGTAAAGTGTTTTGACTAACGTTATCAGTGCCAGTTATTAGCACAAGAAGCAATTTAAGACACAAAGATTTTAAACTATCTGGAAGATTTCCTGAAAATAATACGGTTAGTAATTTAATCTGTATTAAACCTTATGACTATCAACATTTGCAGTGATTGGTGATATAAATTATTTATGATAACAGAAAGCAAACTCAGCTTTGCTTTTAGTTTTCTTAAAAGATTAATTTCTTTTCATTCGTCGTTAAAAGATTACAATTATTAGATTATGAAAATAACTAATATAGTGTTTATTGCAAAAGTCTTCACAGGGAGGTGTATATTTCTTACCTGTTAAAAATAGATTACAGTGATTAAGCAAAATTTGCATGCGTTCTTCTGCTACACTAAATCCCATAAGAATGTTAATGACATCAAAGCCACATTCCATACTCGTTTTCTTGTAGATAGCATGTATCAAAGCGCAAAGTGTTTGCAGAGCATATACCACTCGAATGTGATGCTCTTGACCTGTTGAGAAATATTGCACATTTGTATTTTTATAACTCCAACTCCGAGATTAAACTATATAGGACAATTGACAGCACAACTCTCACCCAGAGTATCAACACATTGCGAAAACAACAAGTTAATATTGTCCTTAAGAGCAATAAGCTGCTCATTTGATAGTTTAAGAATCTCTGATTCTAATTGTACAACTTTGGGCTTAAGTAAAAAAAATTCATCCCAAAATATTTGATTATTTATGGGTGGCTTTTCATCTCCTCTAAAAAATGATTCATATATTTGTACAACTTTTTCCTTTAATTGTCTCTTTGAACCAGATCCACTCCTCTTTCGAGTCGTCATTTTAAGGAAACTAAAAAAGAATGCAATAAAAGTCATTAAAGATATTATTGATGTTCTATTCATTTTATTCATAATATAATTTGAAGGTTATGGAAACAAAACAAGAATTTTTCTATAGAAAAAATTGATCTAGTACCTTTCAAAGCGCACAAAACAAAAATATTATAATGCAAATAAATAAAACAATTTTAGAAATTCCATTTGTTCATTTTAAATACATTAGGTAACAAGAAACAAAATAAACGTCACTTTTAATTGCTTTACATCTGTTAAATTCTAAAACTGAAATGAATGTGACGTTTACCACGTGTAGAAGTGGTTGCTATATAACAGGCGCATAAATATAATATTTAAAATTTCTTTATTTAAAATAATTGTGAGAAAATGTATCTTTAGATTACTTAGAATTTTATTTATTTTATTTCATTCTTTTCCAGATTTATTCAGTAATAGACGTATAACATTAATGAAATAAATAAATTAACATAAAAGAAAATTACAATTTTTGCAAATGAAGTTAATCTAGTGAATAAGAAAGTCGTAGAGATTTATAGCTTAGTCAACTTCTTCAATGGTAGGGCCTTTGGAGTTTCCGTAATCTCCACTTTGTTTAGCGCCCCCAGTAGGCTTCTGATACCCTGGTGCCTGGCCTTCTCCTTGGTGGAGTTTGGTCATAATAGGGCTGCATATTTTCTGCAGTTCCTTCAGACGATTTTCATAATCGCCTTCATCAGCAAGAGAATGGTCATCCAACCATTTCACCGCATCATCACAATATTTACGTGCCTTTGATTTTTCATCATCAGTCAACTTGGAGCCTGCTTCATCCAGCGCTTGTTTAACTCCGAAAACATATCCTTCCAATTTATTCCGAGCAGCAATACGTTTTCGCTGTCTTTCATCTTCCTCCTTGTATCTCTCAGCATCGTTCACCATGCGATCGATGTCAGCTTGGGACAATCTTCCCTTGTCGTTCTTGATGGTAATGTTCTTCGATTTCCCGGTGCTGTTTTCTTTGGCGGAAACATTCAAAATACCGTTTGCGTCCATATCGAAAGTAACTTCGATTTGTGGCACTCCACGTGGAGCAGGAGGTATTCCAGAAAGCTCAAAGTTACCTAAGATGTTGTTATCCTTGGTCATAGCCCTTTCTCCTTCAAAAACTTGAATGCTAACACCTGGTTGATTGTCTGAATAGGTGGAGAAGGTCTGCGTCTGTTTGCAAGGAATTCTGGAGTTCCGTTCGATAATCTTGGTCATAACTCCACCAGCTGTTTCAATTCCAAGAGATAAAGGAGCTACATCCACCAGCAACACATCCTGAATCTTGCTGCTAGTGTCGCCGCTCAGAATTGCCGCTTGCACTGCTGCTCCATAAGCAACAGCTTCATCAGGATTAATGGACAAATTCAAGGACTTCCCGGAGAAGTAGTTCTGAAGCAGCGACTGAACTTTGGGAATCCTGGTTGATCCGCCTACCAACACTACGTCGTGGATGGAGTTTTTGTCCAGTTTAGCATCGTTCAAAGCCTTCTCTACTGGCTGGAGAGTTCCGCGGAACAAATCAGCGCAGAGTTCCTCAAAACGAGCACGGGACACTTTCGTGTAGTAGTCGATTCCATCTAAAAGGGCATCTACTTCGATTGTAGCTTCCGTGCTGGAGGAAAGAGTTCTCTTCGCACGTTCTGCTGCAGTTCTCAGTCGACGAAGGGCTCTCGAGTTTGCTTTTATATCTTTTTTATACTTCCTCTTGAATTCTTCAGCGAGGTGGTTTACAAGTCTGTTGTCGAAATCTTCTCCTCCGAGATGGGTGTCTCCAGCTGTAGCGCGAACTTCGAAAAGTGATCCTTCATCGATGGTAAGGATGGACACATCGAATGTACCGCCTCCTAAGTCAAAGATCAGGACATTGCGTTCTCCTTTGAGGTTTTTATCAAGGCCATATGCGAGGGCTGCTGCAGTGGGTTCGTTGATTATCCTTAGGACGTTCAATCCGGCGATAACACCCGCATCCTTCGTCGCTTGACGCTGGGAATCGTTAAAGTATGCCGGGACAGTTACAACTGCATCTTTAACTGTCACCCCGAGATACGCTTCAGCTATTTCCTTCATTTTTATCAAAACCATTGAACTTACTTCTTCGGGAGCGAAGCGCTTTTGCTGGCCTTTATACTCCACTTGGATTTTAGGTTTACCATTGTCGTTAACAACAGTAAAAGGCCAATGTTTCATGTCTTCCTGAATTTTGGAGTCATCAAACTTACGACCAATTAGTCGTTTTGCGTCGAATATTGTGTTCTTGGGATTCATGGCGACTTGATTCTTGGCAGCATCCCCCACAAGACGTTCCGCCCCTGTGAAGGCTACGAAGCTAGGTGTTGTTCTATTCCCTTGGTCATTGGCGATAATGTCCGCCTTACCATGCTGCCAGACTCCTACACAGGAGTATGTGGTCCCCAAATCAATTCCAATGGCCGGCATCTTGATTTTTGTAGGAAATTGCACGCTTCCAATAAGACAATATAAATGACAAGTTTATCACCACTTTGTAGTCCTCTTTATTTCTACAATTTTACTTGCTTGATAATATCACTTATTACTTGCAGTTTGACCGAAAAATGAAGAGTGCTGCTTTTTTTAATCTTAGAATTAGTACCGTGGTTAAAGCGACAAACGGTCTGGACGGAAATAGAATTATAATATGTTTCAAATAGCTTTATTTGCTTTGAAGTTATTTGTGGTAGTTTAACGAAAGCGCATCGCGCGTAAATTATAATTCAATCATATGTTAAGTAAATTAGAATTTTGTTTTATTATGAAAATGAATTAAGAATGTTTGTTGAAAGAAAAGAATATATTCGCCTACTTATGTTATAATGAATATTATTTTGTTTTCTATAAATTTTAAATTTTCGGTTCAAAATAAGGATTCAAACATAAAAGTATTGTACAAAAAAGAGTATTGCCTGAAGCATTTAAAATGGAAATATCAACTGAACTCTATTTCAATGGTGGTTATTTTAAATGTCACAAAAATAAGCTTAGCGTGTTGATTTTCTTAAATGCATCAGCTAATAATTATCTTAGTTATTTTTAAGTGTGTGTTGGTTATCTATAAAACTGATTCTTGGTTGACCTATCACCTATAAATGATAATAAACTATTCGCCGTGACCTAGTTACCTCTCGGATTTGATAGTGACCAACTAACCTCATTTTGATGACGTCTCGTTATTGCTACAATTCATAATAATAAATAGATAGCTTTTCAATTTATCGGGTTTGTTGAAATTTAAATATGTTGTTTCCAGTGATTTCAATATTATTAGCATAAGAACAAGTTTTAGTTACATCAAGGCTTGTGAATGTAAAAATTAGAACACTATTTTAAAAACTTTGAACTCTGAACTGTGATGTGTTTTTATTGTGTAATTTTCAACTGAAATGTTTTTGAATATATGAAATATCTTACTGATAACAAAATATGAGGATCTGAGAATTTTTCCTAGAAAGACAGAGCGTGCCAAGTTTAACATTTGTGCCTACATTTTATTAAAGTGTAATTAGAACCAGAATATATATAATTAATATTATTTTGGTTTGTTAATAAAGTAAGTGCTTCGAATCTCTTCTCAACATGACTAAATTTATTTTACTAGTAGTTTTCTTAACTACAGTGACTCTGGCGGTAAGTTAACAAAATCAATTCTTTATTACTTGCATAAAATTCTTTATTTAATTGAAACAACAGATGAAATCACATTTTCTACATTATATCTAATCATTTTTATGTATATATAGGTGAATATAAATTAGATTTAGCATTATTTGCGTTAATGATAAATTAATATTGACAAATGATTTATACTGATATTAGGTTCCTATTTATTTCGCTTGCACATTTTTATGTTTCTGTCATTTCTGATCTCATTTCATTGTCAACAATGGAACGATTTTGAGGAAGACTGTGATGCCTTTAACGATATAATTCGTTTGCGATGTCTTGCGAATTCTAAACACCACAATTTTACCATCAAAAACGTGTTTTTGCGATTGTGGTTTTGATAAACGAAGTATAGAATCAACACTTTCATTATTGTCCTTCGTCTGGTTTAAATTGATATAACTTGGAAGAGAAGAAAATATAAGGGAGTTTCTTTGAATTTGTTCATGTAAAACCATTACAAATTTTAGGTAACAATGCTGACTAGCGTGGAAAGGTTCTGCTCAAACAAATTTAGTGTCAACGAAACTACCTATAAGGCATGGCAATCCAATATGACGTACAAGAAAGATGACCACGATCTGAAGTGTATGATCAAGTGTTTAATGAATAAGAAGAATTTGGTGGACGAGGATGGCATCTTCAATGCGGATCTGACGTTGGAGTACCTCTTGGTCAATACACATCAGCAGCGGAACACGACGATCACCGATCTAATGTTGAACGTGCTGAAAATGTGCGACAACAATAGCACAAAGGGGGATGACTGTGAAAAAGCGTTTTCTTCAAGACTTTGCCTTGTTACCATCTTGAATATGAACTGGGATTTATAATTATTAGTCATGTTTACTTTGCACAGAGAAACGTATTAACGTTAGAAGCATCAAAACTCAAAGATTTCCGTAACATTCTTAAAGAAATATTCAAAATATGTTCATAGTTAATGTATTGATGATTCATTCATCTTACTAAACAACTGGGTTGTGAACCTGGGTGAATATCTTAATTCAACTTAAATGATCAATTATTTTTTAATAACTCCCAATATTATAGGAGATATAAATAATTAAACTAGACATTTAGTCTCTTTACTCATTAAAGAAATCAAAATTTATAAAAAATAATTTCATTTCATAAATGTTGAATGTAAAAGACATATCGTAATCTACTATTTACAGCTGTTTCAAGCAACATATTTTGAGAAGTTTTGATATTACGAAGATTGTTTATATTATTCTACAGACATCAACTCTATTATGTGATGTCAATTGATGAGATAAATTTATTAAAACGGAATTTTAAATTTTAAACAGATATGTCTGTCAATTTTCGGATATTTATAAAAATTAAAAAACCAATAGGCATATATTTCAAGAAAAATTTAAAAGTTTGTTTTCCTATACACAATTATATATATTTTACTAAAACAAATATTAAATAAGCGGCTTCATTCCACACATCTATTAGAAAATGATATCAGCCGAAGGATTTATTTGGAAAGTATATGTAGATTCTAATTGTAAATTTTACTATTTCACTGTTTAAACAATAAAGAGTTTGAATCAGCGTACATTTCTTTATCCTTCGAATAGATCGCGTTATATTGACTCAGCGAGGAATTTTCTAACATTCATGTTTAATGTATTATTTAAGGTAATATTTCTTACACAATGTTACGTTTTATTTTTTAAGCTAGGCTTCCGCCCATATGTGCTGCTTTGTCCACTTATTCTATCCCCATTTACTTCTTACATTTCAAATACAAAAAAAATTAAAGATATACAAAAGACTTATTATAATTCATATTTATTAACAACGGATGCATTAATTAGTTTTGATTTTAACATTTGTCATCTTTCGTTTTGTTAATGAGCAGATAAATTTGCAGACGAGGAAAATAACAGCCAAAGCAACGCCTACGAATACTAGCAACACGTCCCACATGTGCTGCACGAAGTATGACATCTCCATCGCAGGGGAACGCAGGTGTTGAGCGTCGCCGTTACGCAGAATATACTTGCACCAAAATAGCGCCAAGTCCAGAGGATGCTGGGGACGGTCTCGGAATTGTGCAGACCGCTGTTTCATTTTCTGCGAGTAACTGAAAACAATCTTATTATCTCTCACTCTTTCGCCAAGTATAAAAACTCTTAATCACTGTGCCATAAAAATGTGATTTAGCTTCTAAATTATGTACAGTTTTGTATTTTACCTTGGGGTTTCTAAAATGTTCTTCATTGCGTTGTAAATCTTGTCTTCTGTAAGAGTAATGAAGTCCAGTTTTTCTGCGACACCATCTTCAACCAGTCTGTGGGTATTCTAAAATAATGTCAGGTGGTTAAACATTGTCGATGTTTGTCGTATAAAACGATGTAATTTCAATGAGTGTACTAACGTAGGGTTGGTCACCGTAGAAGGGCATTGCAAGCACCGGGACTCCGTACCAGGTCGTCTCCTGAGAGCTGAACAACCCCGTGTGAGATAAGAACAGTTTCATCTTTGGATGAGCTGTGAACAAAAGAAGAATTAGATATTATATATATATATATATATATATATATATATATATATATATATATATATATATATATATATATATATATATATATATATATATATATATATATATATATATATATATATATATATATATATATATATATATATATATATATATATATATAAAATTACAACTGACCTAATACATCATTTTGAGAAAACCATTTCTTAATCATCAGATTTTTAGGTAAAGGTTTAGAGCTGTTTGTTGCTTCAAATTTCCACAAGAAGTTGTACTGAGGAAGACGCTTGATGGCGTTGATGAACATTTGTATCTGAGAATGAGAAAACAAGCGATAAAAACAATCTAATGTTTGGTGAAAGTATGAGTAGAGGCTTATTTCTTATACCTTCTCTTCCCCTAACATTTCACTTTTCATGTTTGTCCCTAGACTCATAAAAACTGCACCTTTATCATTGGAAGAGATGAATTTTTGAATGTCCTAAAATAACAATATTTAAAAGTTGTAATAATAAGGTGTTAAGTATTCTTCAACACAACAAACTCGCTAACAGTAGTTAGCTAATCTTTACAACGAACCTCTGGCAAGGGTGAAGGGTCCTTAATCTGCAAACCGCCAACTTGAATAACATTAGGCATCAATGGTTCCGGATGCTGCATTGCAGGATGTGCGTTAACTAAGTACAATTCAGCTCTTTTACCGAACGAGGCTAAATCTTTCATATCCGGCCCAAAATATTCGCGCAGGACCACATTATGGTCTGCTATCATTCTCCTTATATAGTAAATGTCCATTACATTCATAAACAAATTTTGAATTCGTTGAAATAAATTCATATTCTGTGAAATAGTCAAACTGACGTGTGGCAAATAGGAAGGAAAAAGGGGCGTCCCGCTGTACTCGTAAATCATCCTCGGCATATAAAATCCTGAGACGCTGATTAGCGGTGCTTTAGGGAATCTGTCCAAAAACGGCAACAAACATGGCCCCTTCGTAGTGTCGTATATTATTAAATCAAATTTGAAATTTTTTGGATAATTTAATAAAGTTTTTATGCCGCTTGTTTGTAGTACACTTTTACAAGATGATGAACTCCAGCCGTAAGCTGCTTTCAAATTATTTAAAGGGCTCAATGAAGACATTTCTATAAGACTTACGGATTCACCAGGCTTGTATAAAATGTCATATACCTCAGCTAAATGAAGATAGTGGACATTTGGAGTCGGTTCTTTGTCAATCTCGACCGTCACTGCGGTTATATTGTAGCCATCTTTTGCTAGTGCCTTCCATAGCACACGATTCCTAAAATTACATTAATAATATTTCTTTAACCAGCGTAGTCAAGCATTATAGACTATGACAATAGTTTCATATTACAGGAAGAGTTTTTAAGAATTACTGATATGTTCTATATTATTGTGAGTAACAGAAAAGAGAGTTAACACGTAATCTACAATATATTGTAGCCGAATATTGAATCCTAAATGATCTCCGCTACTTTGCGATACAGCAGATGCTGACAACTTTGACATTGAATCTGGCGGTACTTCGCTGGATTCAAATGTCACAGTGAAACAACAAACGTTTTTGATTTTTCGGGTTTTATTTAGTACCGTGTCTTAAAGCTGCAGTTACCGGAATATGCCTTGGTAACAATAGCGTTGAGTACGGGTTGCAGTGTCTCTGTGTAGTGAGGAAAGTTGGGAGGGTTGGGAGTGGGACAGTGACAGGCCAGCCGAACGCAAGCAAGGTTTTTTAGGTTATGAGTTGGAAGTTTTTATTGGATTCATATATTTATAAGTTTTTATTGGTATTTGTCTAATATATTTTACAATTAATGCAAATCAGGACATGGTTAAGACTTCAATTAAAGCTGATTGAAATTAGTTTTTGTTGTAATAATGGTGTTAGAATTCTTTTTGCGACGATGATAAGCATGTTAGTGAATGAGTATTTATTTTTTGTGTTGAAATACTGTATAGTTTTGATGTCGGGCATAATTCTAATTGTGTTAAATCTGTGAGCTAGGTATGCCCCTTTGTATTGAATTAATTGTTATTTAAATTATATGACCTGAATTCAATATTTACTTAATCTACAGTTCTTTTTGTTTTGATTGTAACACTGGTTAGTTACTGATCCAATCCATCTGATTGTCTGATACCTGATATTTCGTAAATTGCTTTTATTGTTTTAATTAAATATTTGAATTTTAAATAGATGTTTTCTCTTTATATTTCTTTATTAGATTTTATGCTCATTAAATGTTTAAGGATTACATCCCCATGGTTTCTTCGTTACACTACATAACTTTTAAAGTATTATAAATGAAAATATAGCATACCAGATATGGTGGCTGGGCGAAGGAACTGGCATAAGATACAGGATATTTCCCTTAATGTCATTTTTCTCTCCAGATGCAAAATATTGTCCTAAATATAACAGCAGAATAACACTAGCTTTCATTTTGATAAAAACGATTAAGAATGATAGTGAAGCACCAGAAACAAGTTTGTGAATGATATGGTGTAGTTACATTTAAAGATTAAAGAAACAAATTTGTTGGTTGATAAGATAGATGATGAACGTTGAAAAGATTAAATTAAATAAATGGATAAACAGTTGCCATGTTGAATGATGTCATTGATGCACGGGGCATCTTTGGGCTGGGGCATTTCGTTAAAGATTTTAATGAAGTACATGAAATTAAATTTAATGAATATTTTTTATTTTGGTATTTATTTACATAATATAATTGATCTAAAGATATCTCATACAATCGTCCAATGATTTATCATTATATACATTATTTATAGATTTATTTTTACATTAAGTTTATGTTAAGTCTTCCAGTAAATGCTTGACCGAAATCAAAAAGGGAATTCTCTTCAGTTACGTCAATATTTAATGATAAAAACTTAACTCTAAATATACAAAGAAACATACTATTTAAAATATTTAATAAATACAATTATTAAAATATAATAACAAAGATTTGTGGACCTACTAGACCATTTAAAAACAATTAATATTTAAATACAGTACCCAGTAAACATTTTGGAGTAAATTCTACTTAATTTCTATTACGTATCATGAATTTTTTGTCTGGAACGTGTTCGTTTTCTATTCAGTCGTTCAAAGGAAAGGTCCTTTTTATGAGCTACAGACATTGCAACGACGGTTCACTGCTGAATTAAAAGCGGAGTAGGTTTATGATTTATGACCGGATAATAAAAATATACCCATGTGGGAAAGAAACAGAAATACTTAATGAATGATGTTGGAAAAAGAAAGAATATTATTATGAAAAACTAACACAAAATCTGTGACAGGTAGAGAACTTGTAAAGCGTTAGAATAGAATTGTACGAGTGACTCGAACTTCACCAAATAGGACACTTCACCAAATTGTTTACTGGGTAGATATACAAATATTTTTAATTGAGAATCATATGGTTATTTTATAATTCCCAGTAAACGTTTCTATCACTATTTCTCTTCAATTATAGTTCGCATCAACTTTATTTTCATTTGTATTCCTACAGGTGGACTGGTTTCGCAGTTGTAGCTGATAAAATAGACATTTCATATGAACGACTGTGAGAAACTGAACTGTTCATGACAAAAAAATCATACGCATCTACAATATGATGGCAAAGTGACTCCAAAATGTATCCTGCGTTAATTCTTCTTAATTTTAATAGTTGTTCTGCTTCGTGCTAATGAACAAATTAACTTTCTAAGGAGGAAGATGGTGGCAAGAACAGCTCCTACGAAAACCAGTAAGACGTCCCACATGTGCTGCACAAAGTGTGACATTTCCTGCGCAGGGGAACGTAAATGATGAGCATTTCCGTTACGTATTAGATACTTGCACCAGAACACTGCTAAATCCAGAGGACGTTGGGGGCGATCTCGGAATCGCGTGGACTGCTCCTTCATTTTTTGCGAATATCTGAAATATGTTTTTTTATTAAGTCGTAAAAATGATAGAAGTTTAAATGGAAATAGGTTTTGATGCTTACTTAGGATTTTCTAACATTGTTTTCATTGTGTTGTAAATGGTTTCTTCTGTAATGGTGAAGAAGTCCAATTTTTCTGCAACGCCATCTTCAACCAATTTGAAAGTGTTCTACAGTAATATAAACATTAGTGTGATAAATGTATTGTGGTAATGAACGGTATTTCTCTGTAATAAGTTTACTAACAAAAGGTTGGTCACCGAAGAATGGCATAGCTAAAACCGGGACGCCGTACCACGTCGCCTCCTGAGAACTCAGCAACCCGGTGTGAGATAGGAATAGCTTCAACTTTGGATGAGCTGAAATTTAAATGATAAAATTCATTCAAATTAATGCTCTATAGAATATATTCAATTAAATATTTCACCTAAAATATCATTCTGTGAAAACCATTTCTTCACCATCAAATTTTTGGGTAGCGCTGGTAGTAGTGTATCCTCTTCAAATTTCCATAAGAAGTTATATTGGGGAAGACGCTTGATGGCATTGATGAACATTAGAATCTAGAAAGAAAATTTCGTGTAAATATTATCAGTGCAAGAAATGGAAAAATCGTAATTTCGATAAAAACCTTTTTTTCTCCTAATAATGCACTTTTCATATTTGTACCCAAACTGAAAAAAACTGTGCCTTTTTCGCTGGAAGAGATGAATTGCTCAATATCCTAAAAATAGATGCAAAGTTTGAATTGTAAATATCTATTAATTTTGCGACTACAAATGTTGAAAAGTACTTAAAGTACCTCAGGTAATGGTGAAGGATCTTGAATCTGTAATCCCCCAACTTGTATCACGTTCGGGAGCAGTGGTTCCGGATGCTGCATTGGAGGATGACCATTAACCAAGTACAACTCACTTCTCTTTCCATAGGATCTCAGATCTGGCACATCCTGTCCAAAATATTCACGTAGTACGACATTCTGCTTCTCTACCATACGGTTCATAAGATACATATCAGCTAGATTCATGAAAAGATTTTGCGCTCGTTGAAAAATATTCATCTTCGGTGAAAACTTTAGGCCGAAGAATGGTAAATATGATGGAAAAATGGGATTACCACCGTAGTCAATAGCCATTCTAGGCATGAAAAATGGAGACACGCTGATTACAGGAGCCTTTGGGAATTTATCGAGGAAGTGCAACAAACATGGCCCCATTGTTGTGTCGTATATAATCAAATCGAATTTAAAATCATTTGGGTATTGTAGTAGTTGTTTATAGCCATTTGTTTTAAAAAGACTAAGACAAGCACATGATTCGTAGAATTCTAAAATGCTGTCCACTGGACCAAGCGAGGACATGCTCAGAAGATCCACAGGCTCATCTCCGCCGTACATTTGTTCGTAAATACCTTCCATGTATATGTAATTCAGATTAGGGGTTGGTTCTTTATCAACGTCTGGGCTGAGGGCTGTCATATTGTAGCCTTCTTTTGCCAGCGCTTTCATTAGTGTTCGGTTCCTTCATTTTCAAGATAAAATTTCAAAATTCAAAAAAAAGTGAAAGTATTTTAAAATAAAAACATAAACTTCAGTTCAGTGTTACAGAGAACTAAAATCAAAAGTTTAAGATTTTTTTAATCTACTGTTTTTCTATTGCTGATGGGTTTGGGGAATCTTTGTAGCAACAAAATCTAAGCAGGAGCAGTGGCGCATTAATTTCTTAGATGCCTGGTTCAAAAATCTAAAAATTAGAAAAAATGACACCAAATCTGAGATAACTTTTCTGTTTTAATCCTCCTGCAGAAAATCTATTGTATCTAGTCTAGGTATTAATACGGCTCGGGAATAGTTTAATTAAAATAAATTAACAATAAATCTTACCATATATGATGACTAGGCGACGCTACTGGAGCAAGAAAAAGAATATTCCCTTTAATAATTCCGTTTCCGGTGACTTTTTCATTTTTTTTTGTGTCTGTAGCGACACCATGTATACAAACGTAAAACAACAGCATCAAAAAATACTTCATGTTTGTAAGAGAAATAACATTAAACTGGCTGAAGATAAACTATTTAAAAAGTTATGCGAAAAATAAAATCGTAGATAAGAAAGAGTAATTCACGATGACAGCAAAGATTTAAAACTGATTGAACTGACCTTGACGACGATCAAAACAGCACGATCATAATGATACTAGTAAAATAATAAATGAAATAGATTATTCAATATCGCATTAATCAGGCAATGAACCTTGAGATGATAATTTCATATGAACAAGGTTCGGTTCTTGGCCCAAAGTAATAATAAGATATACTAATAATATTTAGAGAGAGAGAATGTATTAACTCTGGCTGCAATTCTTAATATTAAACCATAATTACTGTAGTTATTTATCTAAGAAAACAATATTTTATTTTCAATATACATAATTTTAACAAGATATTCTAAAGTTAATTCGATTTGACTTTCGTTGTCCTTTTTCTTCGAGTGATTGAACATATAAGCTTGCTGATAAGAAGCACCACGCCTAGAACGATGGCTACGAAGACCAACAGGACATCCCACATGTGCTGCACAAAGTGTGACATCTCCAGAGCAGGGGAACGCAGGTGTTTTGCATGACCATTACGAATAATATACTTGCACCAGAATAGCGCTAAGTCCAGCGGATGCTGGGGCCGATCCCTGAATTGTTTGGACCGCTGTTGCATTTTCTGCGAGTAACTGAAATAAAGAATTAACGTATATACTTTTAATTAAACTTTGGAAACTTTAGGGAGTATATATTTTCTAATTTACATTGGATTCTCCAGCATTTTCTTCATTGTGTTGTATACTTCTTCTTCATTCAATGCAAACACGTCTAGTTTTTCTGCTACACCATTTTTTAGCATGAGGTGAGAGTTCTAAGATAAATTGTATCAGTTTAAACTTCTTTATTTAATTTTGATATATCCGTTTAAGGGAATTTACTGCTTACTTGCTGTTGATCTGCAAAGAAGGGCATCGCCAAGACAGGAACTCCATGCCACGTAGCTTCTTGGCTACTAAGAAGACCACAGTGGGATAAAAACAACTTCATGTTTGGATGAGCTGAAAAGTAATGTTTCGTGGTCAACAAGATTTGTTTTAGACGATAATGGGATTGTGTCCTCATTTTTTAGTGGTCGATTTTTCAATTGTTGATTCAAATTGATCTTAATAAATGTGTATTGGCGTGTCTATTTTATTAAATATCTAAATGTTGACGGAGATATAGTAATTAGAAATTTGAATTGTAGTTTTAGCGTAAGAAATGGTCGGCCATATTTGCATGACGTGAAATGCATTTATACGTCACTTATTTGTTGAGTAGGTCAGTGCTGTGGTAATGTTTTGTAGCTGTTGGTAGTCGAAATAATCAAGTCAAGTCAAGGAATAATAAGTTTTTATTTTATTTAACCATGTTACGGCAGACATAATATTGAAATTTTATTGTTCCTTGATATAGAAATACATATAGCAGAGATTCCAGAGTTCTATCTTGAATATGCTATCTGTTTTACGCTCTGTTGTATAAAAGAGATAGCAACTAGCGGATATGATGTCACATGCAGTTTGAATGTGTACAACGTTGAATCCCTTTAATAATTAAAGAGACAAAATGACTTTTTTAATTGTTAATATCTCCAGAAATGTAAGGAGTTATTAAAAAATAATTGGACATTTGAGGTTCTAGTAACCCACTCTATCAATATATAGTACAGTTTTATAGAAATTAAGACATAGGACACAAGCCCATTATTGTTATAGTCAATTTACCTAAAATATCATTTTGAGAAATCCACTTCTTGATCATCAGGTTCTTTGGAATTGACGGCAAGGTGTCTGCTTCGAATTTCCACAGGAAGTTGTACTCAGGAAAACGACTGATGACCTTGATAAACAGTTGAATCTGAAATGCATGATATAGACCCGACATAAGTAAATAATATTTAGAAATAGTGAGCTAGAAGTCATGATTTACTCACCCTCTTCTCTCCAAGAAATTCGCTTTTAACATTTGTGCCCAAACTGAATAAAACTGAGCCTTTGATGCCGGCGGAGAGAAAATTTTCGATGTCCTGGTATAAAAAATGGTATTTATTATTGATTAATGATGTTTAAAAATAAATATAAAACATATTTGTACAGGATTGTATCTTACCTGAGGTAGTTGTTTTGGCTCCGCAATCTGCAAACCGCCAACTTGAATTACGTTAGGCAGAAGAGGTTGTGCATGTTGCATGGCTGGATGACTGTTCACTAACAGAAGTTCACTCCTTCGTTCAAATGATCTTAAATGGTCCATATCTGGTCCAAAGAATTTTCTCACTTCACCATCGAAGTAATCAACCATTTGTTTCCTGTAATAACTATCAGCGATGTTTACCAACAAATTGTACGACCTCTGCAGGAAATTCATCTCATTTTGATGTGTTATAATGTAGTGAGGGATATAGGAAGGAAAAAGCGGTGTTCCGGTATATTCAGTTGCATAAGGAGGCGTTGAAAATGCAGTAATACTGATCAATGGAGCTTTAGGAAATCTATCAATAAGTGGCAAGAAACAAGGCGCCATGGTCATATCGTATACTACCAAATCGAACTTAAAATCACGTGGATATTGCAAGATTGTGTTGAACCCCTTGCTTTTGAAAAGACCCAGGCATGTTGCTCTGGCGTAACGCCCATAAAAGGTTTCTAAAGTTTCAATTGGACCTAGCTTTGCTAATTCAATAATATCCATGTAATCTTCTGAACTTGAGTTAGTAACTTCATAGCCGCCCTCCAGGTGGATGTAGTGGAGGTTTTCGGTTGGTTCCTTGTCAATGTCCACGCTGACAGCTGTTACGTTGAAGCCATCTTTTGCGAGAGCTCTCATCAACGAACGATTCCTGAAAGTTAGAATCGGTATCAATTCATCTATCTGATAGCAAATGTCACTTGTCTGCATGCAGTCTGATCGAAGTAGTTAATTGTGCTGCACGTCAAGTAGTCAACACGACAAAGCACCCGAACAGTGTACACTACAGGCACGATTTTTATAAAATTAACAAGTGTATAGCCTTCAAACTTAAAAGTACTTATACAGGAGTACATCAGTGTACCCCGCATTATGAAATTTCCGTACATACAATAGGAGTTCTCTACAATTCATATTCGATCGTCTGACAAAAGTTACTTTTTAAAGCCCCTTCCTAAATTTCAGATACTACTACTATAACAAGTGTATAATTGTACTTACCAAATATGATGGCTTGGTGATGCCACAGTCATTAAACAAAGGATATTTCCCTTAAATTCTTTGTTTCCGTTAATTCCCTCAACATTTTTATTGGCCAAAACGGAATTTAACACAAGAAATAAAACTACAACTGATAAACACTTCATCGCGCTCTTGATCAAAACAAAGTCACTGCCAATAACTACACATGAACTGACTAAACTCATATCATATCACGTATATAAATATAGATAATAGAGAAGGTCTTTGGTAATGAATGATAAAATTAGTGGCTGCTGGGTTGATGCATACCGCTGGTTTACAACAACTTTTAAATCTGTAACATGGTCTAATTTTTAACGTGAAACTTCTTTAAATATTCTTTGATTCAGTGAGTTAAAATTAATTAATTAAATCAAATGAAATTAATCAAGTCAAACTAAGTTACGAAGTAGTTAAACATAAATTACATTTTTCATCACAATTATTCATTAGATTAGTAACTGGATTCTTTCAAGATGAAATATGACACAATTTTTAACGTTGAATATTCTTCAAAAGGTTTTCTTATTTTTTTTAAGTATTTTGATTATACAATAGTTTAATTGTTTTCCATATTTATTAAAATATTTTCTATTTATACAACATTTGTTGTAGTTGGTAAACATAATTAAATGAGTTTTGTCATAAACAGTAATTTATATTATTCATAATATCAATATTAGTGCTGGTTAGAAATGTATAATATTGTAGTCATGTAGTCAGTTGTAGCGTCAGAATCGGTGAATGAGTGGGTCTTTGTAGCTTTGCATGATATTATCGCTATGTCTGGGTATAAGTCACAGGAGTATACCGTGAATGTAAATTTACAGCCGGCTTTGCTCAGACAATTTGGTTGTGTGGTGCCATTGATAGTATCTTTAACAAAAAGTCATCAGTTGTAAACTGACTTTACATTCACTAAATTCGTAATGAAATAACAAGTAATGAAACCATCTGTCATAGTGAATGGACAAAATTATGTTATGACATAATCATTATGATGACTAGACTAATTTCTAATCTAATGATTAGTTTCTTTGATTAGAAAAATTAATAAATCATTTTAATATATATTATATTTTATTTAAATAATACAAATTTAATGTACAAATAAATTGATTTGAAGGAGATACTCTGTATCTAATTCGATTTGACTTTCGTGGTCCTTTCCCTTCTTCGAGTTAGGGAACAGAGCAGTTTACTGATGAGGAACACAGCGCCTAGGATGACGCCTACGAATACTAGCAATACGTCCCACATGTGCTGCACGAAGTGTGACATCTCCATGGAAGCAGGACGCAGGTGTTGAGCATCACCGTTACGTATTAGGTACCTGCACCAATATAAGGCTAGCTCCAGGGGATGCTGTGGACGATCCCTGAACCTTGTCGATTGCTGCTTCATCTTCTCAGCGTATCTGAATCATCGAAAAGTATTGATACTATTCTATTAAATATTATAACAAAACCTAACGAGAAATCAACAAAATGAATATTAACCTTGGAGTTTCCAACATTTGCGACAATTTTTCATAAACTTCGTTTTCTGTAATGGTGAAGAAATTTAGTTTCTCGGCTACTCCGTCCTCTACCAATTTAGCAGCGTTCTGAAAATAATTACATTTTTTGAAATTAAAAGCAACAAGTCCAAGGCCCACAAGCTGTCTTCAACAATATAGTTAATAATATATAGCGAAGACTCCTCTCATTTAATTTTGCTGGGAGATTGATTTTTCAATTTTTTATAGCACTTAAAAGTCAAAATATCGATTTTTCATGAAAAAAATTAGAAACTTTGTTATTTTAAAATACGTTAAAATAAAAAAATTAAAAAAAAACTCGACAGCGTTACCTCGGCATTTATGTAAAGAAAGAGTGTGCAAAATTTCAAAAGAATCAGTCTAGTAGATTTTAAGCTAGAGAGGGCACCGACTCTGAAAAAGCAATGTGTGAGAAACCGCAGTTAAAAGTTTCAAAGTAACTCGAAACTGAACACTTAAAACTTTATATCTCCGACAAATCAAATTTTTACACAATAAACTTAATATGTTTTACAATAACAAAAATAAATAAACCTTACCTCCCCCTTAAAGTATAACATTTTCTACCTGAATATACATCCCTTAAAATATATTATTGTTACACCCATACTCACCCAGTTAATATTCAGCGAGTTTATTCAGATAAAGAAGATATTCGTTGTAAACCCAAACATAGTATTATTCATATAAACACTTACTATATAACTATGTTTTTTTTGCTAAAATCAAAAAGGAATGTAATTACGTACCAAGGGTTGATCTGCGAAGAAAGGCATCCCCAGAATGGGAACTCCATACCAGGTCGCTTCCTGTGCGCTGAGAAGGCCACAGTGGGACAAGAACAATTTGATATTTGGATTTGCTGTAAAATACAAAAGTATTTCTTAAAATGACCCAAATGATTAATTTTTAATTTTGGAGTCTACCTAATATATCGTTCTGTGAAATCCATTTTTTTACCATCAGGTTCTTTGGTAGAGCTGGGAGATTATCAGCTTCGAATTTCCATAAGAAGTTGTACTCAGGAAAACGTCTTATTACGTTCACAAACATTTGTATCTGAAATACAGAACATCTTTAGTTATTGTATTGGAAATAGTAAAGTCATTATTTGTTGTGTAAAGTTGGTTACCTTTTCGCTTCCTAATATTTGGCTCTTTATATTTGTGCCCAAACTAAAGAGAACTGACCCTTTCTTACCAGAAGAAATAAATTCTTCAATATCCTAAAAAGATGCAAGTGTCGGGGTTATAAGAACATTTTTAAGACGAACAAGCTAAGAAAGTCTACCTTTGGTAATGGTGAGGGCTCTGCAATCTGCAGCCCAGCAACGGATATGACGTTGGGAGACAGAGCTGCAGGATGCTGCATCGCAGGATGGCTGTTAACCAACAGTATTTCACTTCTGGCGTCAAATGACTTCAACGGCTTCATATCAGCTCCGAAATATTCCCTTAGAGAGCGATCCAAAACAGTTATCGATTGACTCCGATAGCTGAGCTCCATTGTGTACGCGTACAAGTTGTAACTTCTCTGGAAGAAGTTCATCTTCGAAGAGTAGGTCAGTGAGTAATGTGGTATATAAGATGGAAATAACGGCATTCCTGTAACATCTGCTGCAAAAAGAGGAAGAGGGAAAGGAGTCACACCCAGCAACGGAGCTTTAGGGAAGAGATCCACGAAAGGAAGTAAACAAGGTCCCATCGTTATATCATATATCACTAAATCAAACTTAAAATCTCTAGGATATTGGAACAAGGTTTTGGAAGCGTTTGTTTGTAACATGTAATTGCACACCGTAGGAAGAAAGTCTTCGTATGATATTCTCATTTCTTCGATAGGATCCATCTTAGACATCTTCAGGAAATCGTAGGGGTCGTTACCTTCATAAACAAATTCGTATGCTCCTTTCATGTGAATATAGTGCAAATTTGGAGTAGGTTCCTTGTCCATGTCAACGCTAAGGACTGTGACGTTGTAGCCATCTTTTGCAAGAGCTGTCATCAATGAACGGTTCCTGAAAGAATTTATATTCAATTTTTGCATATTCATAAAAAAATTTTATATGATTTTACCACAATAAATCTGTGCCTCTTTTTGTATTTATCTTGAAAGATATGCAGAGTTTAAATACAAATAAACAAATGGAGTGACGTTTCACTTTATAAAAAAATGATTATAAGAAATTGTTAGATAATACAGTGGATCTGACGATAGATGTCAATGTGGTGAAGAAGGAGATTTGGATCATATTATATTTGAATGCATAAATTATAGTTTAGAAAGATCAAAGTTGAATAGTAAAAAATCATTAAAAAGAAAAAAACTCGACAGCGTTACCTGCAGAAACTTATGAACTAATGAAATCATTTTGGTTTTTCGATTTCAGAAAATCCAGTGATGAGTTATGAGTGGCACCGTAATGTTACTTTTTTTATGACGTCAGCGGAGATTCGCTGTCAATGCCTCATTTCTTGATTTTTATTTATGAAAACTTCAGAAAGTATTCTTTAAATATCGTTTTATCGTGTAGTAATTATAGAAATAATTATATATTAACTGTGTCGTCAAAAAACATTAACGAAAATATCCTTTTTTTATCGTTTTGACCTTACCAATCCAATTACTTCATAAATGTAGCGAAAGTTAATTAGGGAAAGCATCCAGTACACGCGTTTATATGGCCCAGTATATGCTAAGTGCAAGATAAGGTTTAATTTAATCCATTTTAAAATAACTTTGTGCATAATTCTCCAGACATGCAAGTGCGCGATATGGTAATGTGATATTTGACCTTTGAATTGATAAATTCAGTCAAGGACAGAAACGTATCTTATTAATTAAATATTATGTCATATTTGTTTTTGAAGCTACTTCCTAAATACGATAAATTTCATTCAATCAATTTCTGAGCTAAATTTTCGTGTTTTTCTAAAGACTACATTTAATTGTTTCACAACATTCTAAGAATAGTAGCGTAAAGGTAGGAGTACGCATAAAGACTTTTCACAAAGTGGACCTGAGTTCTAGGTGCTCCAATGATTAAGAACTATTGTATTTAGTTGTAATAATATGCTCACCATATATGATGACTTAGAGACGGCACTGTCATTAAACACAGGATATTTCCTTTAATTTTTGGATCATCTTTATTACTTATATCCGTTGCTGCGTACCTTAATACTAATAACATAGAGAACACTGCGATGTACTTCATGACAAATGGACAGTTGACGAAATTATGCGCTAATAAATATTGCCAATAGAATATATGAATATATAGTGAGATAACGATTGCAAATGTAAGCTTTGACAAAAGTAAGGGCGATTTATAATTGTTTAAAAGTAAATTTTTTAACATGAGATTATCTATATGTCCTTACAGAAAAATATGCAAACGCAGCTTATTTTCAAGTATTTACCATTCAATATTAAAGTATTTTAAGTAGAACAAATCTACCTATTATCTTCAACCTATTATCTACTTATTGTAATAAGTTACAATACTACTTGTTCGAAGTTGTCAAACTGTTAAAACCCATAAAAACGCGTGTATATATATATATATATATATATATATATATATATATATATATATATATATATATATATATATATACGCGTGTATCTTCTAAGCAGCACCTACAAAGCTTTCCAAATTTTGATATTTTGTAGAGGAAAAATTTATAAGACTTTCTGCGTTCTGGAAATTTTCCCTCAATTTCCCTGGAAGAAATAATCCTGGAAAAACTGGAAAATTCCAAAAAAAACTTTTGCAAATATCTCATGAACAAGAAATGATAGAAAACTGAAAATTGGGGTATGTATTGAGATTATAATTTTACACATTTTTCAATAATTAAAAATTCGAAATTTGAATACAGCAGCGGCGCAAATTTCAGGGGGCAATAAAATTATCTGATCTACAGAATTTATTAATACCTAAATCTTTTCTTTTTTCAGCATTTTACATTTAAATAGATGTAGAATACAATAGGAGTTCTCTACAACTCAAATTCGATCGTCTGACAAAAGTTACTTTTTAAAGCCCCTTCCTAAATTTCAGATACTACTACTATAACAAGTGTATAATTGTACTTACCAAATATGATGGCTTGGTGATGCCACAGTCATTAAACGAAGGATATTTCCCTTAAATTCTTTGTTTCCGTTAATTCCCTCAACATTTTTATTGGTCAAAACGGAATTTAACACAAGAAATAAAACTACAACTGTCTAATCTAATGATTAGTTTCTTTGATTAGAAAAACTAATAAATAATTTAAAAATACATTATATTTTATTTAAATAATACAAATTGAATTTACAAATAATTTGATTTGAAGAAGATATTCTGTGACTAATTCGATTTGACTTTCGTGGTCCTTCCCTTCTTCGAGTTAGGGAACAGAGCAGTTTACTGATGAGGAACACAGCGCCTAGGATGACGCCTACGAATACTAGCAATACGTCCCACATGTGCTGCACGAAGTGTGACATCTCCATGGAAGCAGGACGCAGGTGTTGAGCATCACCGTTACGTATTAGGTACCTGCACCAATATAAGGCTAGCTCCAGGGGATGCTGTGGACGATCCCTGAACCTTGTCGATTGCTGCTTCATCTTCTCAGCGTATCTGAATCATCGAAAAGTATTGATACTATTTTATTAAATATTATAACAAAACCTAACGAGAAATCAACAAAATGAATATTAACCTTGGAGTTTCCAACATTTGCGACAATTTTTCATAAACTTCGTTTTCTGTAATGCTGAAGAAATTTAGTTTCTCGGCCACTCCGTCCTCTACCAATTTAGCAGCGTTCTGAAAATAATTACATTTTTTTAAATTAGAAGCAACAAGTCCAAGGCCCACAAGCTGTCTTCAACAAAATAGTTGACAATAGGTAGAAGACAATCTATGATTTTGGAAAAATATCAATATTTGAAGATTATAGAAATTATTAAATTATTATTATATATACTGGAGGCTTCTCTCACTCAAATTTGCTGTAAATCCCATAATGCTATAATGCTCCATGGCACAGGTAGAAAATTATTTTGCAGTGCCAAATTAACACTTGCCAGCTTACTATAGTCCAAATCACGATAGTTCGGCGGCGACTTATACTTAAAAGAGGTGTTAAGAGCGGTATAAATCATAATACGATGAATTTTATCTTATTCGTTTCTCTAAACATTATAGAAAAATAAATAAGTCAGTGCTTTTTAGTTATATCGCCAGTTTATACCCCACAACTTGTTTTAAGTATGAGTCGCCGACAAACTCTCGTAATTTGAACTATATAAACTAATTAAACAATTACATTGTATTACATGTTCTACCTGAGCGTACACCATTTAAAATATATTATATTAATGTTGCAATCGTACCAAAGGTTGATCTGCGAAGAAAGGCATCCCCAGAATGGGAACTCCATACCAGGTCGCTTCTTGTGAGCTGAGAAGGCCACAGTGGGACAAGAACAATTTGATATTTGGATTTGCTGTAAAATACAAAAATATTTCTTAAAATGACACAAATGATTAACCAATTTTTATTTTTGGATAGTTTACCTAATATATCGTTCTGTGAAATCCATTTTTTTACCATCAGGTTCTTTGGCAGAGCTGGGAGATTATCCGCTTCGAATTTCCATAAGAAGTTGTACTCAGGAAAACGTCTTATTACATTCACAAACATTTGTATCTGAAATACAGAACATTTTCAGTAATTGTATTGGAAATAGTAAAGTCATTATTTGTTGTGTAAAGTTGGTTACCTTTTCGCTTCCTAATAATTGGCTCTTTATATTTGTGCCCAAACTGAAGAGAACTGACCCTTTCTTTCCAGAAGAAATAAATTCTTCAATATCCTAAAAAGATCCAAGTTTCGGGGTTATAAAAAACATTTTTATGACGAACAAGGTAACAAAGTACGAGTCTACCTTTGGTAATGGTGAGGGCTCTGCAATCTGCAGCCCAGCAACGGATATGACGTTGGGAGACACAGGCGCAGGATGCTGCATCGATGGATGACTGTTAACCAACAGTATTTCACTTCTGGCATCAAATGATTTCAACGGCTTCATATCAGCCCCAAAATATTCCCTTAGAGAGCGATCCAAAACAGGTATCGATTGACTCCGATAGCTGAGCTCCATTGTGTACGCGTACAAGTTGTAACATCTCTGGAAGAAGTTCATCTTCGAAGAGTAGGTCAGTGAGTAATGTGGTATATAAGATGGAAACAACGATGTTCCAGTTATATCAGCTGCGAAACAAGGAAGAAGGAAAGGAGTCACACCCAGCAACGGAGCTTTAGGGAAGAGATCCACGAAAGGAATTAAACAAGGTCCCACCATCGTTATATCATGTATCACTAAATCAAACTTAAAATCTCTAGGATATTGGAATAAGGTTTTGGAAGCGTTTGTTTGTAACAAGTATTTGCATATCATTGGAAGAAAGTCTTCGTATGATATTCTCATTCCTTCGATAGGATCCATCTTAGACATCTCCAGCAGATCAAAGGCGTCGTCACCTTCATAAATAAATTTGTATGCTCCTTTCATGTGAATGTAGTGCAAATTTGGAATAGGTTCCTTGTCCATGTCAACACTAAGGACTGTGACGTTGTAGCCATCTTTTGCAAGAGCTCTCATCAATGTCCGGTTCCTGAAAGAAAAACACACATCGTTAGACTTCGTCGGTGTTTGGACTTGTCATTGGAAATATAATTTAAACAAAGCAAATTTTTATCTATTATTTATAAATAAGTATTATGTAGTAGATACAGGTAACTCTTATCTCTGTTGATAATATAAACAAACTGATAAAACGTGAGTTCCAATAAATGAGTTAATAATATTTAATTCATAAATGTAGCGAAACTTAATTAGGGAAAGCATCCAGTACACGCGTTTATATGGCACAGAATATGCTAACTGCATGACAAGGTTTAATTTAGTTCTTTTTAAAACGTAAACAGAAACGTATCTTCTTAATTAAATATTATGTCATATTTGTTTTTGAAGCTACTTCCTAAATACAATAAATGTCATTAAATTAATTCTTGAGCTTAATTTTCGTGTTTTTCTAAAGACTACATTTAATTGTTTCACAACATTCTAAGAATAGTAGCGTAAATGTAGGAGAACGCATAAAGACTTTTCTCCAAGATGTTCCAATGATTAAGAACTATTATATTTAGTTGTAATAATATGCTCACCATATATGATGACTTGGAGACGCCACTGGCATTAAACACAGAATATTTCCTTTAATTTTTGTATCATCTTTATTACTTATATCCGTTGCTGCGTACCTTAATACTAATAACATAGAGAACACTGCGATGTACTTCATGATAAATGAAGAGTTTACAAAATTATGCGCTAATCTATATTGAATAAAAGTTGACTAACTAACCATAAGTGCCAGTAGAGTATATGAATATACGAGTATAGCGAGATAACGCTTGATAAATATAAGCCTTGACAAAAGTAAGTGCGATTTATAATGGCGTAAAAGTAAAACAACTGTTTGTTGTTTGTTAATAAGAGACTATCTATATGTGCCTTACAGAAAAATATGCAAACGCAACGAACCCATAATCTATTTATATTTGTCATTACCACAATTAATTTAGCCTCATAACGATGATTTACAAGACAAGTATTTATAAAAAATTAAAGTCATGATTATAAGTCAAATTTATTTTTGATAAGAAAAATCTGTTTGTTATCATTAAATTTACTTAGTTTTCACTTTACTAATCTTCCATATCTTTACGAAAACCACATTGATCATCTTGTTGACGAGACCAACATGGACCAGCTTGATGAGTAGGAGCGCAGTGCTTAGAATAACGCCTAGGAATACTAGCAACACATCCCACATGTGTAGAACGAAGTGTGACATCTCCATCGCAGGGGAACGCAGATGTTTAGCGTCGCCGTTGCTTATTAAGTACTTGCACCAGTACAATGCTAAGTCCAGAGGAGGCTGCGGACGATTTCGAAATAGTGAGGACACATGTTTCATCCGAAAAGAATATCTGCAACGAAAAATAATTATAATTACGAAATCTTTTCTGAATACAATTATATCATTTGTTTGTTTTACCCCGGATCGTTAAGCATTTTAGTGATGGTTTCATAGAGTTCTTCTTCATTAAATGTGAAGAAATTGAGTTGTTCAGCAACGCCATCTTGCACAAGTCTATATGCATTCTATAAATTAAGATAAGAATGATGCATCTGGAATATTAAAGAAACAGTTTGTATAAAAATAACTATTACAAGGCGTACCATTGGTTGGTCTACGAAAAACGGCATCGCTAATACGGGAACTGCATGCCAGACCGCTTCCTGGGCACTAAGAAGCCCAGTATGAGACAAAAACAACTTAATCTTGGGATGAGCTGTTAAAAAATAACAAGTAATTAAAAAGAAAAAACCAAGTGAAGTTATAGTGTGCGCCTTACCTAATATATCATTTTGTGGCATAAAGTTTTTCACCATCAGATTTTTAGGTAGTGATGGTTGGGATGGTAAATCCAATTTCCACAAGAAATTGTACTGCGGAAGACGTCTGATTACATTCATGATCATCTGCAACTGAGATTACATTTTGATAATTAATGAGCAGCTTCCGTATTTAACAAGGCAGCCAGCCCCATTTACCCTTTTTTCTCCTAAAGTTTCAGTTTTTATATTTGTCCCGAGACTGAATAGCACAGCTCCGTTAATGCTGGATGAAATGAAGTGTTCGATGTCCTGCAAAATTTGAAGGTAACTTTAAATATATATATAGAGGCATATATTTATAAGATTCATATACTTACATTTGACAACGAAGAATTATTCTTTATCTGCAGTCCACCGACTTGAATGAGGTTCGGCATGAGGGGTTGCGCTTGCTGCATTGATGGGTGAGTGTTCACAAGAAATATCTCACTTCTATCTTCATAAGAACCCAAGTACTTCATATCTGGTCCAAAATATTTACGAGCAATTTTATCTAATTTGGCAATCATCGATTTCCTTATATAAATTTCAACAACATATAAATATAAGTTGTACATTCGGCCAAGTAAATTTTGTGTTGGATATGGGTAAACATAATGGGGTAAGAACGATGGAAAATTTGGAGTACCAGTTAGATAAAACGCGTAGGGAGCTATGACAAATGGTACTGTAGTCATTAATGGTGCTTTGGGAAATTTATCTAAAAATGGTAACAAACATGGCCCTATAGTAGTTTCATAAATAACTAAATCAAACTTCATATTATCTGGATAGTTCAATAAAGTTTGAAACCCATTTGACGCAAAGGCGGCTTTACAATTCCAGAACGACCAACCGTAATATAGTCTTATATTTTCCTCTGGCTCCGTTAAATAAGACTTTGAAATGTTCACTTTGCTTTCTTGCAAAGCTTTTTCAATGACCTCGTATCCTTTTTCCAAATGGATGTAGTGCAAATTCTTCGTGGGTTCCTTGTCTGCGTGAAAGCTAACAGAAGTTACGTTATATCCTTCTTCTGCAAGTGCTCGCATTAGCCTTGCATTCCTGAAATAATATTAAGAGAAATATTATTTTAATAGACAAACTATGAAATAATTGTATTTACCATGCATGATGGCTTGGCGCTGTAACTAGCATGAAGTTTAAGATGTTGCCTTTAAACGTCTTGTTTTCTATATCTGTAGCTCTAAGAGTTTCAGTAGTGTCGACGGCAGTCGAAAGAACTAAGAAGACCGAACTGAATATGAAGAACTTCATTGTTTAAAGATTTTACTTACAAGTTTACGTTATATAAGCATGGATAAGGTTAAATAACATAAATAAATATTGCAAAGATAAGTTTTCTAGTAAAAATTTGCATAAATAGTACATTTCTTAGCCTGCTGAGTATCTTAACATGATAAATGATTGAAATACAAATTTATACTCGGTGTTTTATGTAAAATATTGATAACTTATTCAAAATTTATAGATAATATTAAATACATTATTTATGAACATTGTAGAGTAGCAGTGTGGAATGTCTGCATTATTACATTTTGCATATTTAATTAGTTTTAACTTTAACAGTTGTCTTCCGTTGCTTTAAGAAACAGATCATCTTGACAACGAGGAACAGAAGACATAGAGCTGCGCCTACGAATATTAGCAACACGTCCCACATATGCTGCACGAAGTGTGACATCTCCATCACAGGGGAACGCAGGTGCTGAGCGTTTCCGTTGCGTATTAAGTACCTGCACCAGAACAATGCTAGCTCCAGGGGATGCTGTGGACGATCCCGGAACTGTCTGGATCGCTGTTTCATCTTTAAAGAGTAACTGTAACAAAATACTTGTACAATTCATAATCTTTTTTAGAAGTAGACACATAATATTATTACTGTTACCCCGGGTCTCCAAGCATCTTAGTCAAAGTTTTATAGACTTCTTCTTCATTCGTTGTAAAGAAATCAAGTTGTTCAGCAACGCCATCTTTAACAAGTCTATAAGCATTCTAAAAGTAATTTAAAAAAATTATTTCCTGATGTATTTAGCGTTTTGTAAGATGACAAAACACGTACTACTGGCTGGTCGGCGAAGAAAGGCATCGCCAAAATAGGAACCCCATACCAAGTTGCTTCCTGGGTACTCAGCAATCCGGTGTGAGACAAGAACAGTTTGATTTGAGGATGGGCTAGAAACAGTATAATAAAAATAAAAAATATAATAAGAATAGCTCTCAGGAAAATACCCATTACCCAATATATCATTCTGCGAAATCCACTTTTTGATCATTAAGTTTTTTGGTAGAGGGGGTAAAGACTCTGACTCAAATTTCCACAGGAAATTGTACTGCGGAAGTCGTCTTATTACATTGACGAACATTCGGATCTGAAATTCAATTAATAAATTAAACAAAACTACCAGTAGTATTAAATGTAACGCAATGTATTAATAAATGTAAAACTGCAACAAATGAACCTTCAGGATTAAATTGTGGCGAAATAATTTGTTACGAGGATAAGACATCTCTGCGTTAATTGATAAAATATTCTTAACATAATAAATGGATGTAAACCTTTTCTTCTCCCAACATTTCACTCTTCATATTTGTCCCCAGACTGAAGAGAACTGCTCCTTTAAGACCAGATGAAAGGAATTTGTCAATATCCTACAAAATACATAGTTATTTCAAAACGTTGTGTTCATCTTTAAGTAATTGTAGCGACACTTACTTCCGGTAGGGGAACAGGATCTCTTATCTGCAATCCTCCAACTTCAACGACGTTCGGCATTACTGGTTGCGCCTGTTGCATAGCTGGAAAACTATTTACGAGAAAAATTTCACTCCTTTCATCATACAAACCCAAATACTTCATTTTCGGTCCAAAATATTTACGCAGGAGTTGATCCTGCTTGTCAATCATCATCTTCCTGCTGTAACTATCGATCCAGTACAGCAGTAAGCTTTGGATTCGCTGCAAGAAATTCATTTTCGGTAGATATGCCAACGTGTAGTGAGGTACTAATGACGGAAATATCGGAGTCCCTGTCAAATCGTTGACAAAAGGAGGTATAAAGAATCCTGTTACAGTTAATAAAGGCGCTTTAGGAAATTTGTCTAAAAATGGTAGAAAACAAGGACCAGTTGTTGCGTCGTAGATAACCAAATCGAATTTCATCGTGTCTGGGTAACTGAGGAACGTTTTGAAACCCTTTGATTGGAGCACACTCTTACAAGATAAGTACGACCAGAAATGAAATAGCTTTGCATTTTCAATGGGTGCCAGGGATGACATTTCCAATAAGTTTAAAGATTGTTCTCCGCCGTACAGAGCTTCATATGATCCTTCTAAATGGATATAGTGTAAATTAGGAGTGTGATTTTTGTCCACATCTATGCTAACAGCAGTGACATTATATCCATCATTTGCAAGAGCTCGCATTAGTCTTCCATTCCTACAATTATTAAATTTACTGATTATAAATATTTCAATTTTTATTTCTCTATTTCATTTATATTACGAGACAATTATTTAAGATTGTATTGTGTGATTAATACGTAACATTTCAGTAATACGTATGTTCAGCAGTCAACTGGCAATCCAACTTAATTAATATTATTAATTATTAACAACATCTCTATTTTTTACGACATTAACAAGGTCATTGACAGTCAGTTTTGTTTATAATGTGTGTTACCATGTTTAGATGCACCTACCAAACGTGATGACTTGGGGAAGCTACTACCATCATGCACAAAATATTTCCTTTGATTTTATTGCCTTCATTTTTCTTCTGATTAGTTGCAATTGAGGATGTTATAAAAATCAACAAAACTAGCAACAGGTATTTCTTCATAGTAGCACAATTTCTGAACCATTCACCGAAATATTGCACGACAGTTTAATTTGGAAAATAAACTTTTTGATGTTTTATGATCATGATTTAACATGTATCTAAAATATATTGCGTGTGTTGTACAAAAGAAGAGAAAAATGTCCTTGAAATATTCATTAAGTCAGATTGCGTGCAGAGACATAATTACATGAATTGAACTTTTTACCTTTATGAATGGGCAGTAGCGTACAAAAGAACATATAACACTACCATGGAAACTATGGTGTCAAAAACACTTCTTTTACGAACCTTTATATATAAAAATTTCATAACAGACTGTCACACAGCTGACAGCTGGGTTCTGCAAGTATTATTTGATATACTTATACTACTATGTGTCGATACGTACATTCAGCGAAATTAGTGTGATTATAATTTTACTACAATATGTTGAATCTACTGTATTAATACATCTCTCCTTGTTTGAGGTAAGTCAGAATATATGCTATTAGTTTTGTATAAAATTTATAAGACTTCAGATATGCAATTATTTTTTAACAAGTCGTTATAATATTACGGAAGAAATTAGTAATTAAAATAAATAGTCATTCAAAGGGTCAGAAAATTAAAGAGCTCGTTTGACGTCATGGATTAAGTTTATACAACCCATAAGGATTACTACCACATATCTGATGTCCAACCATAATTAAAATAAAGCCCCATTCCCACTCACTGAGTGTTAGTGTTAATTTAAAGTTTTAACCTAAAATGTAAGTTTCAGCTTAAGACAGTTCCCGGGAAAACAAATTTAAATTTTAAATGGCAAAAATACATACTCCAACATATTTTTTAATAAAGTTTCAAAATAATAAATGATGGAAATACGTGCGCCAATGTTTATAAATTATACTTAAAACAATTTGAAAATAATTGTAGTGTTCTAAACTATAATAATACAATATTTGGAACCTATTATTTAGCATTACTCAAGTCTTTTTTTAAATTTTGCTAAAATTATAATTACATGCTAAATAGTATCAGCAATAATTTGATATAAACAATTCATTATAATTTTTTACTGATTGGGTTGTGAACCCAATTCAATAGCCGATGTTGTATGTTATTTACTCAGAGTAAAGTATCAAATTCTCTTGTAGTTTCATACTATTGTCCTTATCAGTTACCGTCTTATCTGTTACATCACTTACGACTCAAGCTGTGACGCAATCTTTTGCAAGTTCATCAAAAATAAACACTTATGATTCAGCGTTAACCGAAGCATTACATAAGTAAATTATTAGTGTCAAAAGAACGTTGCAAAATGCATGAGGCTTTGTCCAGTGTTACTCAATTTAATATGACTTTAAACGACACAGTGGGCGAGCCAGACTGTTGTGTCTTCAGGTTTTATCCTCGGATCAGAATTATGTTTTCTGTATTGGGTTATTACCAAAGTAAATTGATTATGTACACACATAATCGTAAACTTATTAGGCAGCGGTTACAGGAATTACGTCCGACATTATATTTATCTAAATAGTTTTATGTGAAGGTAAACTTTTTTAGGTTAAATAACCTTATTAATTAGTAAATTGATAGACCGCACAATCAGTGCAATTAGTTTGAAAATCCAGTTATCACTGCGATTACTTTTAAATAAACAAGACAATGTTTAAAAGTACTAAGAATCAGTGATCACTATTGATTGGCATCAGGATAGTATACTCCAGCGGTTTTAAACCTTAGGTACCCGCAAAGAATTCTTTCGGTTCATTTTATTTCTATAACGGTTAATCTTCTTTAACATATAAATGTTGATTGTCAAAACTTACGTTAGGAATTTCAAAGTATTACTGCATGTTGTACTCCACTGACCGACGAAGAAGCTCCCGTTCAAGTGTTATGATTTTGTAATTATCAAAACCAATACTTCTAATATGTAATGCAACACGTGGGTGATGACTTATCACATCCTGATAACAAACACTTGAGTAAATGACACGCTGCTCGCAACGTGGGTTACCAATAACATATGGATAACGGATCATATTTGGTAAACACTGCAACGATTCGTCAGTAACTAAAGACAGCTCCTGAAAGTGTTAAAGTAAAAAGAGTGCGAAATGTCTGCAGAAGAGAAAACAGTTACAGTGACATTTCCAAGTGGGGGGTACAAGAAAGTGGCTCCTGAAGGTGGATGGGGCTACGTAGTCGCCATTGGGCAATCTATTGTTTTTGTATGTTCTTTAGTTATATAAATTATTTAGTTCAGGTAGAAAATTGTCTTGCAGTGTAAGAATTGCACATTTTAAAACGTTGCTTTCTTTCAGTTCGTGATTCTAGGTCCACTACAATGCTTCGGACTAATCTACGGGGATTTCTTTCAAAGCATCGGAGGAAGAACCAGTGACATCACCTTATGCTACAGCTCTTTCTTCACGAGTTATTCGTTGACAGGTAAGTGCACGTCCCTGAATAAAATATCTATCAAAGTTCAATGTCAATCACTGAATCATCAGATCCCCCTTTGCAGGGCTGCTGGCCAACGCCTTGTTCAAGAAATTCTCTTACAGACAAGTTGGAGTCGCTGGAGCCATGTTCTACACCATCGGAAGTTTCTTAACTGTGTTTGTCTCATCGCTTGGACAGATGTTGGTTACCTACAGCTTATTAGAAGGTAAAAAAGAACAGCAATATTTCTTCCTACTGTATTAATTCATTTGCTGTACTGTGCTCATGATCATATTATTATTATTTCAGGTATTGGATTCGGACTGATGGTGCCAGCAACCTTGACAGGATTTAATTCTTATTTCGTTCAGAAAAGAGCATTTATGTTTCTTGCCACTAAACCTCTAATTGGAACAATGACAATGCTATTTCCCCTTCTTATTTACGCCCTCATGGAGCAGTATGGCTACCGCGGTATGTTGTTAATATTGACCACCATCAATGCTCATGCCATCGCCGGCATGATGACTTTGCAGCCTGTTGAATGGCATCTAAAGTTAGTCCCTGTTGATCAGGATATGGAAAACGGTAAATATATCGAAACATACGATTACCCGTGCGGTTCTGAATATACACTAATATATTTTATCTAACAGTAACGACAAATGGTAATGCTGAAGAAGACAAGAAACTGATAACAAAAGTAGAACAGAAGAAGGCAGTAATTAGTCCGACAAATCTCCGCAAGAGTGAATCTCAAGTGAAGATCCCGCATCTATCCTCAATATTAGATATTAGTGAACTTGATAAAGTAACCTGCCCCAGACAAAGAACAGACAGCGTTCTCAGCAGACGAAGTGGACGAGTGAGTTTCAGCATCGGTAAAGATCTTCAAGAAGAAGACGTCGATGAAGTTTCTTATGAAACAAGTGCAGATCAAAAGGAAGAAGTGGAACCATCGAAGAAGACCATTAAGTAAGTGTCTTCTAGACTAAGTTTATAGAAACGTTTTTGATTAATTCGAGAATTTTAATTAACATTATATTTCAGGCAGAAAATTATTGATTTTTTCGACTTAACTTTATTGAAAGATTTCAATTACGTAAATATTTGGCTTGGAATTTCTTTCTCTGAGTTTGCTTCCTTGACTTTCAATAATCTTCTTCCTGTGTATTTGGCAGCGTTGGGATGGACCAAGGTACATTTTGAATTACTTTTCTTAACGTTTGACTAATTAATTTTGATTTTAATATTTTTTTTGTAGGGTGAGATTGCCATATGTCTTTTTGCAGGCGGAATCGCTGATTTGTCCGCTAGAATTGGAATGTTGATTACAAGTTCGTTTCTAAAAATGACCAGCCGATCAAATTACCTGATGGCTGCTTTATTCACTGTTTTTGCGAGGACCTGTAAGAGAATTAAATATACATATCGACGCATATATGTAAATTAAAACACATTTATTTATTGCTTCAGTATTTCTTACGAAAACGGATTTCTCTGCGGTCGTTGCTACTGTGGTGATAGCCATGTTCTGCAGAACGTGGATGCTGGTCAACATCGCCTTAACCTTCGCAGAATATGCATCTCCAGAACGATTTCCTGCTGCATATGGACTGTACATGTTTCTGCAAGGAGGCATCAGCCTTCTATTGGGACCATTAGCAGGTTTGATTAAACATAATTATTGGATGCATTTTTAATTAGGTAGTTCTTTATTTTTATGATGGAAAGGACTATTAAAAAGAAGACGGTTTTGTCCTTCTAATGGAAACCAACTAGAAGACAATATACCAGCGTTAACAGCATAAATTAAACAACATTATATTCCAGGATATATTCGAGATATTACAGGAAGCTATATAATTTGTTTCCACGCCTTGATGGCCTGCCATTTATTATGTGTTATTCCTTGGGTGGCAGAAGTCGCTTGGAAGAAGTTGAAGAAACAAGGAAGCATTAAAGAAATTAAATAGAAGCAGTAAAAGCAAAGATAACAAATTTTTTATATACTGTGATGCAAAAATAATTTCGTTCCTTTAAAATCACTCTTGTGATTCAAATAATAATGTATTTTATGTAAGATAAATATAATTTTTGTTATAAAATAAGGGTGCCTAGTATCTATGTGCCTTTAGATACTAGAAACATTACTTTGTATGTATTTCGTCAATTTTATTTAGCACTGTAATGACAATTTTAGACTTAGGTACTAACAACATTTTAAAATTAGCACATAAACAAACCTCTTTTCAGCAAATTTAAACATTGATTTTAATCCGATTAACAAACACTATACCTGTCAGCTTGACGAGTGATAAGATGGTAATCAATACCCAAGGAGCTTACAAGTTGTTTGTTGTCTAATTATCGCGAAATTACTATCTACCTATCAATTACTCTCGCACAGTCCTTTAAGAACTAATAAAATAACTGATAGCAGTCTTTTTATCATCAAATCTATGCTGTATTACCTTTAAAAAACATGTCTACTTTTTTAATTAGGCGTGTATATTTATTTATACACTTGAAAATTGAAGAAGCTTTAAATCAAGGTTATTTGTAATCATAGAAACGAAATGCCATCAAAGTTCTGTTTGTTATAAGTAGACATTCTGTTTGAAGAAATGAAGAAATTAATGTACACTTCTGTACATCTAATTTATCTGATCTAAAATAATAAATCTTCTTAAATAATCGCATTCCATTCAATAAAAATAGACACGGTTTTTGAAACATGAATGTAAATGTATCCTAGAGTAGTTCTTTTCGTATAAGGAAAACGTATGTGATATATTCCAACAGTTTGTCACAGCATATATTATCAAGATAGCAATTTATCATTTGACATTAAATTATTTATTGTAACTGTATCAAGATCGCGCCTATATGACACTGATACGTCACCTTGTGATACAACCACTCCAGAATTGAATACTCAAAATTTTAATAAAAAGAATGGATTAGTCGGTGAAGAGTCTATTAGTGTTCTTCAAGGGTTCTAGGTTGCTTAAAAGTAGGCTGAAAAGGGTTTAGTGATGTCATCCGACAATGTGAATGTTAATTTACCTCCCGTGGAATTCAGGAAGGCGCCACCTGAAGGAGGATGGGGTTACATGGTCGCAGTAGGACAAGCAATAACTTTTGTAAGTAACTTATTAACAAAAAAATTATTACCATTTCGGAAAATACATATCTGTATACAATATTCGACATATTCCAATCTTACCAATATATTTTTAAAAAGAACAGAGTATTTAAAAGGAAAAAGAATAATAATGTCTAAAAATGTAGTCTAAAATATACATTAAATCAATTTGCTAGTTTGTCATCCTGGGTCCACTACAATGCTTCGGATTAATTTATGCAGACTTCTTCCAAAGCATCGGAGGTAGAACCAGCGACATCACTATGTGTGTGAGCGCTTTCTTCACCAGCTACTCATTAACAGGTAAACTTATTTCACTCAACGATCAATTATTAGTTCAATGTCCATCACTGAATCATCAGACCTCCCTTTGCAGGGCTGCTGGCCAACGCGTTGTTCAAAAAATTCTCCTGCAGACAAGTTGGACTTGCTGGGGCCATCCTCTACACCACAGGCAGTTTCTTAACTGTGTTTGTCACATCTCTTGGTCAGATGATGTTCACCTACAGTTTGTTAGAAGGTAACGATGAAAACATTTGTTGTATTTCGTTACATCTAATTTAATTTAATGTATTTACAATATTTTTAGGAATTGGTTATGGACTCATGGTGCCAGCAACCTTGACTGGTTTCAACACTTATTTCGTCGAACGACGTGCTCTGATCTACCTGGCGACCAAGCCAGTGATTGGAGTTATGACAATGTGTTTTCCTCTGGTTATATACGTGCTGATGGACCAGTTCGGGTTCCGAGGAATGCTTGCGCTTCTTACCGCTATCAACAGCCACTCAATTTTAGCAATGGTACTACTTCAACCAGTAGATAAACACCTTAAGTTAGTTCCGGTTGATACAGAAATGGAAAACGGTTTGGAAACAATTTAAAACAGTGACAACATTACTGGAAATAAAACTAATAACAAATACAATTCATTTTATAGTAACGCTTAATTCAGACGAGAAACCAAAAGAAGAAAAGAATCTTTTAAAGAAGAAAGAAATAACTAAAGTTGCGAGTTCCGTAAGGCTTCAGAAAAGTGAATCTCAACTGCATATTCGGCAACCACATTTGTCGTCCATTTTGGATATCAGTGAGTTGGACAAAATAAGTTGCACAAGAAGTACAGGACGCAACAATAGTATCCTAAGCGCTGAAGAGAAGGAAGTTGCAGAACGTGATAGAAAAAATAAATCATTTTTGTAAGTAAGGGGTTCATCTTTAATATGTAGTACACACTTAAAGTTCCCATCATCTGTTTTAGGCAGAAAATAGTGGACTTCTTCGATTTAACTCTCTTGAAAGATTTCACATACGTAAATCTCTGGATTGGCGTCGCATTTTCAGAGTTTTCTTCTCTCACTTTCGTCACCTTGCTTCCAGTTCATTTAGGCGCACTGGGATTTTCAAAAGTAATAATATTTATTCATAGAGATTAGTTTACTTGCTTGAGGAAATATTTCAATTTAATATTATTCTACCCACAGGGTGAAATCGCTATGTGTCTCTTCTCAGGCGGCATTGCCGATTTATCGGCTAGAATAGTTCTGTTAATCACAGGACCGTTATTCAAAATAAGAAGCCGGCATAACTATTTGGCAGCAGCTGCTTGCTCTGTCATAACAAGATACGGTTTGTTCTTCATCTCCATAAATCTTTAATATCAGATTAAAGTTCATTAAATTTAAATCTTCGTTCTTTAGTTTTCCTCAGGCAAACCGAGCTGACGCCATTGATGTTCACCATCGCGTCGGTCATCTTCTTCAGGACTTGCATGGTAGTGTCCATTGCCTTGGTATTTGCAGAGTATTCTTCCCCAGAACGCTTCCCTGCAGCATATGGATTGTATATGTTCCTACAAGGATCGATCAGTCTCATGCTGGGACCACTTATAGGTACTTTATATTGCTAATACATGAAAAAGAATATTTTAAACCGTGTTATGTTTTCATCTTCCAGGATCCTTTCAGTTTATTTATTTCGATGGATAATTAAAGGGCTCTGCATTAAACAACCTTTTTCAAAATTAAGATTTTGGTTTATATATATAATTAAATTTTTCAGGATACGTGAGAGATATCACAGGGAGCTACATAATTTGTTTTCAAGCGTTGCTTATCTGCCTTCTGATTTGCGTTGTCCCGTGGTCCTTACAATTAGTGTGGAACAAAATAAGAGGAAACCGGAAATAAAATTAAAAAGTTGAAATTTCATATCTATTTATTTTAAATTAAAATCATTGTTTGTTTTTTTGATAATCATTTTTTATTCTATACTAACAAAACATATTTTATTAAGTGAGTGATATTTAAATTATAATAAAGCAGCTTTTTATTTTAGAGTTATCAAAAAATGTCAAAGAAATGTAAATTTTTTTTTAGAAAAAATGTTCATAAGGTCGTAAGGCAGAGAAACGTATTTTAATGTAAAGATTAATTAATTTATATGTGTTATAGTATTAGCGTAAGGATCAGGCGCTTTAAAACTTGTAATGCTTGAATAACTTTTATGTATTCTTCATTATTTTATATGTTTTTAAAAATGTAATGTTATTTAAAAATGACTTTAAACCACAGTAAAACCTGTATTATTTTTTGTAAAATATTGAAATACACCTACATTACCAAAATACCACGTGATCCTGAGAAATTTTATGAGTATAAACTGCAATTTTATTAATTATAAAAGTAAAGCACAAGAAGGCATATAATGAAATTACAAAATTTTAGCTAGAGACCCAATGCTGGCTACTATTTAATATTTGCTACAGGCTTAATCCGGCACTGATACAGTGAATGACTAATTCCAAATTTAGTAGCATCACTAAATCCAGAAGATTATGAATGAGGATTTCAAAGCAAAACAACAATATAATAATCGTTGTCTGCGTTGCACGGGCACGATTCATCCAGGAGGCATTATTTTGTAATTTTGTCAAATACACAGCAGATATAATCCTAAAACAATTATATCTGTACACTCCTGATTAAACACAAACCGGAAGAATAAAACTTATTCACAAATATAATAGAAAATTATCCATTTATAAAATTTATGTATATTCAATTAAAAAATTATTACTTTGAAGAGATTCCATGTTGGTCTTACAAAATCAATAGTCACTGCAAGATAAAATTTTGTACATTTATTATATGCATCAATTTGTTATACACATCATAATTGTATAATAAATATATTCTACATTAAATTATATCGTGTAATAATTTTGCAGATTACGTTTATCTGCGGTAATGAACATCATGAACATCCATTCCATCCATCGACTATCATTGTTTGTTAAGCTTTTTGTTTGGTAAGTCTTCTGTTTTAAATATTAAATTATTTTTGGATTTGAAATATTTCTGTTACAGATCTACCACTTTAAAAATTCTACTTTTTATGTAAGACTGTACTTGTATATTATTTCTATTATGTTTTATTAATCCCTGTGATGAATTTCTGAACACGAAACCGTCGTATACCGTACATTGTCTGATATTTAAATTTCATATAAGAGAAATATATTTTTCATTTCGACGGGGAATAATTCAAAAGCATAAGTTAAACAAACAACCTTTGGCTACTGCTGTTTGTTTGTTTTTCAATGAATAAAGACAGGATAATAAAATAAGTTTATAGGTAACTCTTAACTGCTTCTTTAGCTTTCTTTATTACTTTGCAATGTTTCTCGCTTTATCGTCTGCTTAATTACCATTATTGTAGAATGAGACACAATTCGCTTTGAAAATATAAAGTTATTAATTTCTGTGCTACAGTCATTTATAAAAGAATTAAAAAACTTATTTTGGTATTTCTGTCTATGATATATATTTTTTAATAGTAAAACTATTATACCTATATGTAATATTAGGTAAAAAATTTACGTATTGCTTTAGTTACTGCATGGTAGCGAAAGATTAATTTTTTTTTAATAAAAAGACGTTGATTTTTTATAACTTGGGAAGGGCAAAGCTGGCTCAGGTTTCACAGTGGGTTGGAATCACCTTACAATTTGTTTTCTTACACATTAATTAAACTTTTTTGCTAAACAGAAATTTTGTCAGTTGTTTCTCGGCGCGCTTGTTCCAAATTTCGTTTGAAGTAACTACAACCTATTTCAGATCGCTATAAATAGTTGTTTATAGTAATCTACAGGGCCAATCACTTCTAGGACCACCTTCTTACCGTGCATTCTACAACTGTCTCTATTATATTCAACCCCATCTTAAAATTCTAATTTTATTTATTTCATATTCAGCAAAATTTACTTTATACAGGTCGGAAGCTTTTCAATTGTTAGAATTTTCTCTTCCGTAAAGTTCTGAAAGCTCAGAAGCACTCAGAATAAATTTCGTGCCTCTTCCTTCCGTTCCCGCTTTCTCCTGTCACCCCTTCTATCTCTAATGGCATGTTATGTATAACATTAGAAATAACAAATGCCTGTTGACAGAAAGACAAGTTTTTTACGTGGTCCTCTATGCAAGGGTGCGCCTGTGTGGTGGGGGTGCTGTGTTGCGAAGGGGTGTGTCGTATTAGGTGCTCAGTATATGTTTTAGCATATGTCATTCTACATTACGTACACCCTTATCTTTCAGTGGTTACTTTATTTGCGCTGTGCTTACTGTCTACATTTGTATTTGTCTGCTGTTCGTCTCAAATTTAATTTGTCATTTTATTTACATTATTTTAATGATATATAGAATGGCGTCCGCAGGCAAGGGACAAATTTAGTATTATAGTAAATTTAGTTGTCGCCCAATATATTTGTTGCCAGACTTGTTGCGAAATTTACACTAGATAGAATGGAATGTGATCAAACTTATACTGGATAAAGTGAGATTTAATTATTTTACTCTGGGTAGTATTAAATCTTAAGTTTTAATGACTAAATCAGCGATGAATTTGCTTCTCTTGTATATCCCTTTCTTCTCCTCTTTCTCAAGAAAGGTAGGTAGTTATTTTTTAATATACAATATCTTTGTTTAAATAACGCTGAAGAGGGTGAAAATTTTCTCTATATACGAGTATAACGACCTTGCAACCGCCCTACCTATAACAATTATATTTTACATATTTTTTAAATAAAACCTTGTTATCATTCTAAATTTGCTGTGTCAACAATTGTTCAGTTATTTATTTAATACTTAGATTGAAATCTAAAAAATTAATTACATAGACAAATAAGGGGTTGAGATTGCGAGAGATATTTTTCAAACACTTCCTGTGTATACAGCTATTAAATAGATACTGTCTTCTTTAGAAATACCACGTTTATACAGTCTGCTCCCTGACCCTATAACCAACCCTACAACACCACATGCAATAACACAATATAATAGATCAATGGAAAGACGATCCCAACCCTTATCGTATCGCGTATCGTAGTGTCTGTAGTTGATTGCTAGCGCCACAGAGTATGGAGACTACATTCGGAACTATTAAAATAACATCCAGAGGGTCGGAAAGTAATTGTAAGGCTGTTCTCACACTTATTAAACCCATAAAACAGACTTGTATATCTTTTTGGGGTTTTTGGGATAATAGAATTATAATAATCATTAAAATAGGCATTCCTAGTGACTTCGTGTTTTAATTTGAGTTTAGTTTATTTAGTTGGTGTGCATGCGTCTTTAGTTAATAATATAAATTGTGACAGTTCGACAGTTGGACAAAATTGAATGTGGAATAATTAAAATTGCTGTGTTTAATAATAATTAGTAATAGCAATTGTTTTTATTTTTGACGAAGTGAAATTGAACTTCTTTTAAAAATAAATCCTACTGCATTTGGACAGATTGTCATATTTTGGAGGTTAGAATATAATATAGTTTTCTTAATATTTTATAGTCTTGTTTGTGCTTTTATTAACAACAACAAAGTGAATTTACAAAAACAAAAATGGACGTCACAAGAATAAATATAATTCGTAAAATTGTCAAGAAGTTTTATGAAAGAGTGAGTTGTGTATAAAACTAAAAACTTAAATAATATTAAACTTTAACAAAATTATTTATTGTTCGTGTTATGGAGTGTAATAACCCCGTGTGAAACGGTCTAAAAATCAGGAACCCAGCAATCATACGTAGGGGAGCATTGAAATAATTTGGATCGTGCGCATTGTAACTATTTCCAAGGTATTGCCGATGCTGATGCCGATGCCGACTTGCCGAGACCCGAGAAGAATAGCGTACAATGAACGTGAACGATACTTCTTCGCTACCTCCATACTGGTTTACAGGAGTTTGTGTGTCTTTGGACGCTGCCGTGCCCGTATCCACACCAGAGCACCACACTCTAGCGTTGATATTATTTCTTCTGCCATCGTTTCAACTTGATCAGTAGAGTTTTAGGCTTGGTGCGAAGTGGTTGTTAAAAAAAACGTTACATTACAAAAAATATATAAAATAAATAAGCGTGCTAAAACTTGTATTTTAAAAAGACTACTTGTTTTATATTTGTATTTTGTGGATATTCTAGTGAAATTATTTGTGTCAAAATCAAAGTATAATACATACTGGTGTACAAATGTAACTTAAATTGTTTTTGTTATGATGTTTGTTTTCAAGAAAGGTGGTTGAACAACGTCATAGATTTCTGAATAAAATGTTTTATTGATCATTGACTGCTTAATTTCATGAAATGAAATAATAAAAGTTCAAGAATTGATGTAAATGTTTCCAATAAAGGTATGTACTTTTGATTCATATTTGTTTGGTTATTTTATCTTAAAATATAAACATAATGATTTTGTAATTCAACAAGGTTCATTTTAAATAATTGTTAGTGTACAATTATAAACAATATTTGAGATAATGAATACATACAACTGTTGACTTAGTTTGTAAACAAAATATTAAGTGATTTTAGATTAGTATCGAAAACTGAGGTTATGGTTAACCTATGTTTTGTATTTAATTGGTCCTAGCATCATTTAAAGTTTATATTTTATGAATAAAACTGTCAAATTCTTAGTTAAGCTACAAATTTTAGACAGCGGATATATTTCTCTACTTTGTAAATATAAAAAATAAACATTTACATATGCATATGTTAAATTCGGTAATAACTTTATGTGATATAAGATATGTTTGTTTAAATTAAAGGTATATTGACAGTAGATATATGAGATAGGCATAATATACCTAGAGAACTACAAAATAATATATAATTTCAAAATAACGGATGCCTTAGAGATTATATGTCAAACCGTCAATAAATTTTTGTTGTAACATTAATAAAATTTTACGATGAAGGTTCATTTTCCATTTAAAAAATACCGATATAAATACCTGGCTTAACAATCTAAAGAAAATAATATGTGGTATTTAGTTGACGTAGGCTCAAACGTAAGACTACTGTAGTACAAAAGTAAAGATGAAAATAGTGCTTCATTTTCTAGTAATACTATTTCCTAATTGATTAAGAAAGTCTTTAAACCCCGACGTCGAATTAAGATCCTTTTTAAATCTTATTATCGACCTCCTATAATATTAGACACTTTCTTCAATATCGAACTATTTTTGACTAAAAGTTGGGCTGCCTACGTTTGTCTCAAGGCTAATACCTGTCAAAAATAATCCTTGGAATAGCTCTGTAGTCTTTAGACAGAATTATCTTTGACTTGGAAAGATTTGAAACAACAATTGAAAAGATTGTCTTGTTGTTGACAGTTAAGGCACTTTGTTGCAAGAGTACAAAGCTTTATAGACTTTGTTTTACTATAAATTCAATTCTTTTAAGTCAGAAGTAGGCCAGAATCTAATTTAAAATTTAACTTAATTTTCCATCATTTAAGAACCCCCTATATTTCTAAACATTTCTTGTAAAATTTCTTCTTTTTAAATGTTTTTATGCACTAGCTCTGGTGCCTTATTAGTGCCTCAAACCTAATTTTCAATAGTGACATTTATAATTAATTTTGAAAGGTTTATAACATTAAGTTCAAAAGGTTATTTAAAAACTTTACAATATCTATTATGTATTGTAGAAGAATAATAATATTTTTTATTAGTTTTCTTTTATTATCGTTAAAATTTTAAAATACAAAAGAAACTCATAAAAAAGACTACAGTGAAGCATTAGAAAGATTAATTATTTAAGCTTAATTACACTGTAATTATTAAGTAAGTCTCTGATGACAAAAACTTCGTCGTGGTGGGTGGCTGATGTACATCAAATTCCGTGCTTCAATTTTAACGGAGGATTATGTCACAAAACTTAACACATTCAGAATATAGCATTAAAAATATTTAAAACAAAAGTTTCAAATTCCAAATATCATGTTCCTGATGTAGTAATCCAAGTTGAATATGAAGCAGACATCTTTAAGACCTGTTTTTAGAATTATCAATAGACAGGACAGACACTGAGTACACAGTACGGGGATCAGACTTCACCTAATCTACGGTTAAATCTTGATTGAGTATCAAATTTTATGTTGTGTCAGTATTTTTTTTAATGTAATTTTTTTGTTGTAGTTGTTTTTTTAAATTTCCTATATTTTTACTTTACTCGTATTTTAAATTTGTACTTTATGAAAGGTTCTTTTTGGATTTGTGTTCAGTAATTTTTGAAAAATTGACAATAAACAGACCTTAAGGGGGTATACCATGCTAGAAGCCGATTTCTTTCGAATTTCTTTTTAAATACACATCAAGTATTTGTTTTCTGCTTTTCAAATGTGTTTAAATATAAGGGCAATCTAATGGCTGTTTTAGACAAGCAGTTCAGATTGTTTTTTTCAAATGTGGGATCTACAATGTGTGGTAAGATGTGACAATGGCGACGGAGGAATTGAAGAACCATGAAATTTGTGTGACGTAATTTATCTTAAATTAATAGATCTTTAAGTGTACAGCGCTTTAATTTTTATTCGATTTTATGGAATCTATGACATATTTATAATTCAGATTGTCTGTCAAATTCAGTACAATTTTTGTAATTTTCATGTACATTTGACGTATTATGTGTATTTTTATATTTGCACATTTTTCATGGAAACCATTAAAAAGTCTCCATAAAATATAAGGCAATAAAACTGTCTAGAAATTTTATTACTTATTGGTTAGTGGTTTCCCAAATAATGAAACAAGGTATTTTTGTGAAATACAAATTTATGATTACTTTGTCTGGTTATCTAAGTCGAATACCGGTAGCCTTGTTAACAAGGGTCGCACACGGACTGTAAAATGGGGTATGGGACATGGGACATGGGAATCTAACTGAACCCATTCTCTATTTCGTATTTTACTGCCACTGCCTTCTAGCTACTCGAACATGAAATCATAAATAACAATTTTATTATCTTAGAAGTTCTCTTTTAGTTATTGCTTTCGACTTCATCGACCATCACTATTGCTCATTGTTGTTACTTGTTACTGTTACTATTACTACTGCGTTCCATTGCATTAGATTAAATTAAACATTTCCACTGTGTAAAGTCTTGTCTGCGTTGCATTTACATAGTTAAATTCTAATACAGAGTTCAACAACCTTTCTCATTAAAAAATACATTTTTTATTTAGTAAGAATTTTAGTAAATTGAATGGACTTCTTGATTGGAATAGAGAAGCGCACATACATTTTTAAATCATTGCTTTATCACAGTTTCAGAGACACTGATTTAAATACCTTGTTACGTTGATTTGACTTGAAATAACCCTTTTATAGACACTTGAAATAATTCATTTCCATTGTCTATAGTCGTTTTGTCTGAACCTGAACCTGAAACAGAGGCTGAGGTTTTCTTGGCCAGCCATTAACGATCTTTGACAGACAATCAACATTCGGCGGCGTTAATTGTGTTTCCTTTTCTCATTAGCGTTGAAGCTATTAGTTTTGTTTATGAACTAAGAATACGTCATTAACTTTAATATTCTGTAAAATAATTATTATAAATATATTAATATGTTTTTTAACTGTTAATGTTTTATGTAATGAATCATGGCAGATGTACATACATACTTGTATAAGTTTAAGTACCTACTGAGATCTATGTAGATAGAAACACTTAAAAAACCTCGCGGTGTTACGTTTTAATTAAGCAGCAAGTAAATCTAACTCACTTAAAAAACGGTTCAACTTTCACAACTTTATTTCGTTATTAAAAAAAATATTTAAAGCGACGTGTCTACAATCTATAGTTCACTATACTTCAAAATATCTTATTCGTACGTACGGTGTTATTCGTAGAAAATTATTAATGATAAACGCCTTTCGGAAAGTAACCGCCGATGGCCTAATTTTTCGCTGATAACCTCGTCCAAACAGTCCAAGAAATTTGCGGGAAAACTCCGAGATCGTTAATTGACGGTTCTCGCGAATTTTTTATTCAATTTCTTGTTGAGATCATCACTGTATGTGTGTTCTGCCATCTTTAAACAATCAGATTTTGACTAAGATCCACTGACACACAACATCTTCACTAATAATGTTTTGACCATGAAGATTTATGACTGTTGCTGATAAAGTTTCTGCCAAAATAACTTATCACACAACGCACTGTACATTTGGCAGGATTTTCTATTGTAGCACTCATTTTTGTGAGGTTATTATGACAAACGCGCGGTAGTACAATGCTCCAGTAGCACAGCTGGAATCTAACTGAGGCTTAGACAGAGACAGCCTCTGTAATTTAATGTATTTGTCACGTTGCAAATTAAATTTGTTGCAAAATTATAACACAAGCTGTAACAACCGTTCTCTATTAGTAAATTTACAAAGGAAGTTAATTAATTTATTTACATTTGATATTTTCTGTTCAAATAAGTTTTAATTAAAATCTAATTGTAATATTAATTACCTACATTCAAGCGACAACACCATGTTCACTAATTAAATAATATTAATTTAGGTTACACTAATAAACTTATCTGGGTTACGTTTACTTCAACCATTAGTTAATAATGCCAGTAACAAACACATTTGAATATTGCTCAAATTTTATGGTTTTTTTTATAAAGTGATTAATGCATGTTACTCTATTTATTATATAACACTTCCTGCGATAATTGGTTTTATTATTTTAGTATGTATTACGCAATTAATAATGTATGGTATATGCTGGTTTTAACAATGGTTTAAATCATTGAGTTTTGGTTCTAATTCAACGCGACAATACACTCTCGAAACTTAGCAGACGAGGTTTTAAATTGATTGGATATAATGGCATATGAATGGATGTTTTTTACGGTTCAATTTACGTGGGAGCTTTGGTTCTATATACACTTTCACAGTGGACTCTATTGTTTTGTAATTTACGCGTTATTGCGAGGGAGTTAAACCCGCTAAAACAGTTATGTGTATTTGTTATTTAGTTACAGCTTGTTGCGACAACTTTTTTCACTTTAAATAATAGTATAGTATGTAGAAAATAGGACACTAGTCATCCGTATTCGGCGGTCGGACATAGTCTATCCCAGTTTGAGAGCAGCTTTATTGTAGATGCGAGATTGTTCAAAGATTCATCGTATTAGTTCTCTCTCCCTCTCTCTTAGAAATGAATTTACAGTAGGAGTTCTTTTTCGACAACATCTCTCAACACTTTAAACGCGATTTTCTGGAAACCAAATTTTTAAATTTGCTGAAAAAATACTCGTAGTACATTCTTTGAAATTTTACAACAGAGAAAATCTACAGTTTACGTAAAAAGTAACATCTAAATATAATATTTCAAAACACCTTTTTTGTATTAATAGAGAGTCATTAAATAATTTTGGACATTATCACATTTTGAATAAGCACATTATATGATTGTATCACAATACCGAATTTCTATTCATTTTATAACGTAGGTGTATCTACACATATAAACTAGTCAAATTGTGGAATTTCTCCTTAAAACATGTTCCCAATGCATGCGAATCTGTTAGTGTTTGCATATTTCGAATAGCAATACATCCCAAAGGTTAAAAGGGATAAATTTCTAATCAACCTTTGACTCTCTTTGAAAAGTTAAAAGCATAGTTTTCTAAACATAGTTGTCGTTCCATTATAATTTCAGAAAATCGGAGACATAAATATTTCTGTAATACGCTTAAAATATTAAAATCACCTAACGTAATAAAACCTTATTGGAAAGTTAGTTTTGGTTCGTTTTATACTAAGCCTTAAGGTACGTATATACATATACGTATACATAGAAATACAACCTGAATTTCTGTATGTGTGGGTGTCAGAAATAAGTTTAATTCAACATTTTTATTCAGTATTTTAAGGCACCTTGTTATTATTAAATTTTATTGAATAAATATAAAAGTGAGACCTGACAATAATGATGGATATATCCGTTTTCAAAGACCGTGTTCACGGTTAAGTAATCTTTATTATTTTTGGTTTATATCTAAGGTGTGTGTCAATTCAATTCTACGACTCAACTAAATCTAACCACAAATTAGGTGAAATGCAAATTTGTTTGATGAGCGGCTTCTATTATCAAAGACTCTAATACTCTAGACTGGAGTTGTTTTGCACTAATATAATTTATCATCAGAGCAAACTTTTACTTTTAATACTTTAATTTTTATCGATACACCATTGGTATTAAAGAGACTTTAGCATTTATTATATATCTGAGTTTTGGTTGGTGTGAATTTTAATTTAGTTCTATCGTATTTGTTTGGTGGTTTGTATAATGTCAATTTCTTGAATCTGTGTTTTATCATAGCCGCCTTAATAGTAGTGAACCTTTCGATGTCTGGCTGCTCCGCACCGACGAACATTCGTAAACAAACACAATGCACCTCCAATAAGTTTTGATTTGTTGTTCACGTACAATATTTGAAAACAAGTAATTTTATCGTATGGGCGTCGCCGTGAGTCCCGCACGGATTCTGCGAGTTCCGAGAGATACAAAGTCGCCATCTGAACGTTGCACAAAAATTCATGTTAAAAGTAGTTATATTTAGACTTGATATTACATAAATTGTAGGTAAATCCGTATGAATGTCGGACGGTATATCTATATTTAAATAAAAGTAATAAAGATGAACATATGTGGCTGAGAAGTAAATTGTCTTAATTAACGTTTTACAAATGCATGTAACATACTTAGTTGCATATTTGAAAGAGATAGGATCGTTTTTTTTACCTTATAATCACAAAAATGTAAAGAATTTAACCGGATATCCTTAAAACAGGATATTATTGCCTGGCGCCAAGATAGCTGTACATTTTTATAACTTATAAATGTTATTGTTGTTTTCAATATTAGTTAAAAAGTGTACAGTTTTATGTTTATGATAGGATGCCACAGCGTTATCTGCAGAAACTTATCAACTAATGAAATCATTTTGGATTTTCGATTTTAGAAAATCCAGTGATGAGTTATGAGTGGCACGCAATGTTACTTCTTTTGTGACATTTACGAAGATTCGCTGTCAATGTATCATTTTTTTAAATTTATTTATGAAAATTTCACAAAGTATTCTTCAAATGTTATTTTATCATGTAGTAATTATAGAAATAATTATATATTAACTATGTCTTCAAAAAACATTATCAAAAATATGCTTTGACCCCTTAATTTGGTCAAAAGTAGTATTTAGAAAAGGGAGAAAGTGTATTAAGAAATTACAAAATAGACCCCTTAAGTTCTTCGATTACTTTAAATCCTCGGTTCTTTTTAAAAACATGCATAAATGAAATATTTCAATCATATTAATTATTAAGTTCAAAGTTTATATTCAATTAAAGTGGAGTAATTGCCAAACAAGTAATAATAGAGTAGTTACAGCGTTAGCGTTAGCGTTATCGTCGTTATTGGGAACACAATAACGTCCCTACGTCCGTCTTGCACTGTGTAACTGTAGACAGTAGGCAGTAGACACTGTAGAACGTTAGAGTATAAAGCAGAGTTCCACAAGCAAAGGCCCCTGCCTCTCTGACTGCTATTAATCAATTAAAGGCGCCTTACTACTTAACGAACACCATAAATTCATATAAAATATTGATGGGGTTTTCAATTCGGAGATTGTTTTATAGCACGGGAATGAACGCGAAGGCAGGGTAGGACAAATTGCTGCTGTCTCTTTCTGGCATACCTAAATTAAATATGTTTTTAATAATAAAAAAATCACGGTAACGCTATGGATAAGGGATAACGCACTTGTATAAAAAGATTTGTTATTTTGAAATAGTATTGAAGGGTGGTTCAAGGTCAAAACGATAAAAAAGAAGCATATTTTCGATAATGTTTTTTGACGACACAGTTAATATATAATTATTTCTATAATTACTACATGATAAAATGACATTTATAGAATACATTGTGAAATTTTCATAAATAAATATCAAGAAATGAGGCATTGACAGCAAATCTCCGCAGACGTCACAAAAAAAGTAACATTGCGGTGCCACTCATAACTCATCACTGGATTTTCTGAAATCTAAAAACCAAAATGATTAGATCATTAGTTTATTAGTAGTATTATATATGTATATATTATTTTGAAGCAGATAATACTAAAAGTATTTTGTATTCTTCTCCAGCTGTAGAAAGGCTGTTTTGAAAGGTTGTTTGACCATCACTGATCTTGAGGGAAATATATATTTGAACAAATGACAATATCTCTCTGTTGTGTGTCTCAAGCTCAACTCTGGAGCGCCCCAGGCTACGAGAGAGTTCAACGAATAGTTTTCCTGAGAACATTACCATGTATTACGTATTACGTATTCAAAAACTTTTCAATTTAATTTTGAATAAAAGACATGCATATATGTATAAAGATACATATACACAGGGTGTTAGATGAATCGATGTTAATGAAACTGAAAAAAGCCTTTTTTTATAGAACGGGGAGTTGTGTCTCCAGTGCGCTTAAAGTTGAGGTGTTAGATAAATTTTGAATCTACTAATAGAAAATATAAACATTACATTTTCTGCGAACCAGCAATAGGTTCTGTTTAGATAGAATTGAATCTTTGAAGAGGCTCTGCAGTCGTTAATTACCACTTAGTGAGGAAGAAGCAATTGATAACACACAAAATATTCCTTCCTGCGCTAAGATATATTTATAGAACATATAGATAATAATTGTATTCCAATAAAGTTATAAATATAGCAGCAGTAGCAAGAAATACGAGCGATTCTTTTTCTGAGATGTGTCTGGAATCACTCAGTAATTATTAGTAAAGATAAAGTCTATATTAAGGATGTTAAATATTTCAGATTACCCCTTCCCTCCACAATTACAAGCATTCAAACAGTATTCGACAAGTTTATCTGCATTCAATTTTAGGGGCCTAACGTCTGTTAACTTCTGACGATTTTTCAAAGACCTCTAATTTACAAATTAGGTTACATATGCCAGTTTCAATGTATGGGATCCATTTTGCTCTTTATTTAAGGTCTTCTGACAGTTTTACGTAAACTTACATAGCTTAGTTTAGAAAATATAGGCCGTTGAAAAATCATCAGAAGTTTGACAGACGTCAGGTAAGCAGTTTCGATGAATTGTTTTAGTATTGAATCCCAGAATAGCTAGGTGAAGTTCTAGTCACTCGTATATTTCAATTCTAACGTTTTACAAGTTGGAGCAACACACAGAAAATCAATTTTAGTTCAAATTGATTCCCTACCTGTTACAGGAGTTGCTTTTATTCAACAGTGAGCAGTCGTTGCGCCGTCTGTAGCTCATAAAAGAGACATGACAAAAAACTTATGAAAAGTTGTAGAATTTACTCCAAAATGTTTATTGGGATCGGACTGTATACTTAACTCAAATTATGAATTCTATTTTAAGAGATATTTCATTAATGAACAGAACAATAAATATATAATATTTAAATAATTAAGATACCTTTTTGCACATTAACATCATCAGGAAACTTGTTAAGAAACCTTTTTAAAGATTATAAAATCTTAATAAGTGTGGACGACTATTGCCAGTAATTGTTAATGATTAAAGTATCTTTATAATCCAATTTTACGACAAAATGTAAACCTTTTTAGATTAATTAATACTAGATTCGATTAAAGTAACCGGTGAAGTTTTCTCGAGTTCTATTACCTCATAATCATATGCAAATTTATAAAGGATATTCTAATTCTAAAGGATTAAAAAAAATACACTTGAAAGTATATCTAATTATCCTATTGAATAGTAGATGCGTCCGATTAGATAACAAAATGTGTAAGTTGAAATTCGAGCGTGTCCTGCGTTTGAACCAGTAATAATTTAATTTCCTACGCACCACGCTTTGCATATGAAGTATGTTACGACGGTACACACCGCGCCGCCGGACACCACGCTCTGCACCGCATTCTGAGATGTCAGATGTCACTGTGACAGATTGATTGGTAGATTACTGACAAGTGTGACGTCATAAGGAGGTGAACACTAAATATATTGCAGGATTTTAAGTTATTTGAAAGAAAACATAATAAACAATAGAAAAGTGCAAGAAATATGCAGAAAGAAATAGTTTTAAATGTTAGCTAGCGTTGTCATGTCTGCAATGAACAAATATTTACAAATAACAGTGAGTAGACATTTCTAAGTACGAGGTTATACCTTGATGATGCGAATTAATGGAAATCAGAGGTGGTCGTGGCCTCATATATGTGTTTTACACGCTGTATCGTAAGTTTTATATAACAACCAAACCCAGAATATATGTTTTGTGTCGAACCTGATATATAATAGTGTGTTGTCAACAGAGGCGGCCTTAGGGGGTGGTAAGCACGCCAACCGCCCGGAGCCTCGCATTCGCGCGCCACAACCCAAGTAGAAAAATTCATTACTATATATGTATTTGAATCTCGCGCCTCGCTCTTTAGAAATCCCACTAGAATCACTGCGTATATCTTTTAAGGCATTCATGTACCTTAGTTTTATCATCATTAATATTTGTCGTCTTTGTGCTTGTTAACTTTTAGAAATCTTCCAATATAAAATTTTATTTCTCGTCAATTATCATCAAAAATACTTACTTATAATTTACATAAATTATACAAAGAACAAGTGCCTCGCAAAGATCTGCCACCCCGGGGCCTCGCAATGGCTAAGGCCGCCCCTGATTGTCAAGCTTCAAAACATGGATATTACCCTAAATACATGTAAAATGTTACTTAAACAAAACCTTGTAATATTTTATTTAAAATGAATCTTAAATTTAGGTAAGCTTGTAAAATAAAACAATAAATAACAATTAATTAATTTTATTTAACAAGCCAGATAATCGGTTTGGATTATCGAACGTTCGGATTATCGAGGTTCCATCATAAAGAATCTTAACTAATATTTAACCACACTATATATCTTTTATTTATTTTGAGTTAAATTAAATTTATGAAGTCGTATATTTGTGTAACATTTTTTATTCAACATGTCTGTCAAACCAGTTATTAAACTTTTTGAATATTTCAACACAATTCACGGTTTTAACTGTTTGTTTGGTTTCGTCTGCTGCTTCTGTAAGCCTCGTGCCTGCAGTCTAGTCTAACTCAAACTCAAACTCACATCAAACTAGAAACTGCAGCCAACAAAAATATCAAGAAATAATTTAGTGCATACGGTCTAATTGCCTGTCAATTTATTTGAAATGAAAATAAAAAAAGTGACTAATTAAATAAACAATTGGTAATGACACCTACACTTGGTTAAAAACTCAATTAGACAGAACAATAGCACTAGGCTGTCTTTTAAGTACATCCGGGCGCGGGCTGGGTATTCATTTGTCGAGTACTTTATATATCCGATGGAATTCCGGATAGAAAACCTCACGGACTTGTTTCCGTTTCAGCTCTATTTACCACATTCACATATACAGTTTTCAAGTGGATTTGCGCCTGCATGTTATGAAATTATTGATTCGGAATATATAGAGACGACATAGTGTCCGAATACGTTGTAGCGTTGACGCCAAGGTAATCCGGATTTAATTGAATAATCTTTGGATATATTGGAGTTTGCAGTACATTACCACACTTTATCATGTGACCAAACTTCTATTTTAATGCTTATCAATACATTACTGTTATAAAATAATATCGTTTTCATCTCTAACCATTTCGCTGCTAATGAAATAATAAATACAAAGGACAACCAATTTGGAAAGCTCATGTTATGTACGAATATGCATGTATCCCACCGCGGTCCGGATCTCTGCGACAGCAAGTAGATCGTAGATACGTTCCAGTGTATAGGAAATATCCTATATTATAATGTTCCAGGTGTATCTGACTGACGGGGGTAAACTGTAGTATATATAGAATCGTTGCTGTTTACTAAACGGTTTTTCACAAACTGATTTTCTTTTTTTTCAGGTGATGTCATCCATACGCTTGGACATTTAAAATACAACAAGGATTTTCAATTAGACAATCTCCGTAAATACATTTATTTGTTGTGGAGCCATTGTCGAAATGTGGCCAATTTTAATGGTCATAATAATGATTGGGGGTTCCCTAATCCAGGCGGAACCCTCAGGAAACGATGTGGGAGCATCTGCAAATGGCGATACGCGATGCCCCAGGGTGTGTACATGTACTGGGACTACTGTAGACTGCTCGCACAGGGGATTAACACAAGTGCCAAAAAAGTTTCCCCAGGAGGCTGAAAGAATGTAAGTCCATTTTATTTATTTATTTATTCGTTTTAATGAAATATTTTGTTGACATTCCTCGCAGATTTATATATTTTCACATACAAAGAGTTAGTTATTTTGCTAACAACTATGATCACACGCTCTTATAGGAAGGTATAAACCCTCCCCCCCTCCCCCCTTTCTACATACACATCCAGTAAAAAGTTAGTAGAAAAGATATTTAATACTTTCTTACGCGATGTTTGTTGGTGTTGACATATTTCTCAACAGTGTAACTGTATTTACTGTTGTATTTTAAAAGTTAGTTACAGTACTTAATAACCGACTATACTTTTGCCTATGAATATTACTTTAATGAAAACAACCGAATGAATAAAACTTTTCTTAAAGAAATCGAGTAAAATAATTTCGTTTTTGCTTCCCTGTAAAATATAAAGAAGAGAGACATAATTATATCAATTATACATAAGATTAAAACTTTTTAAAACAAAGTTTCGGACAGGAAGCTTGTTATAATTTAAAGTTAAAATTCATTATTTTGTAACTCCTCCCAAATCATAAATAATCTTAACACAAAAAAAAAACTTTGTTAATTATAGAATTGTTAATCAAGATTCACACAGTTAAGTTAAAACTATCTTTGACAAAATCTTCAAGAATGTTAAATGAGTATTAATTTATAAAGAAACTTTTTAACTGTAACTTCTTAACAAAAAAGAAAGTTTTTCAATTAAAAATTATATGAAGAAGTTTACCTCGAATTTTAATTAAATATAATTATTTTGTTTTTCTGATAAGTTGTGTTTCTTTTTGCTTGTGAATTAAGAGAACGGTATATTTCTTTGAGTAGCATAATAATCTGAAATTGTAACTTTAGTTTTAGTAGGGGATATGTATTATAGTTCAAATTACGAGAGTTCGACGACGCCTCCTACTTAAAACAAGTTGTGGGGTATAAACTGCCGATATAACTAATAAGCACTGACTCGCTTATTTTTCTATAATGTATATAGAAACGAATAAGATAAAATTCATTATCGTATTATGATTTATACCGCTCTTATAACCACTTTTAAGTAGAAGTCGCCGCCGAACTATCGTGATTTGGACTATATCTTTGTTTTTTTCACTTTGTTTAAATGAATTTATTATATTTAAGAATAGAAATATTGCGTTATAGAGCAAAAACCAGTATCTGTTTCTCGGCATAGAGTTAAATAATTGAGCAAGGTTCACCTTATAAAGTAAAACGATTTAAAAAAATATTAAGATGTTGCAACTCCCTTAATTTCGCAGATAAACCAAGTAAAGTGTTTAAATTAAGCTTCAGAATGCGATTGTGTACATACCTTTGTAGAATCACAAACAGTTTTTTACATTTTCTCTTTTCTGTAGCTTAATTCGTCTACGCTCTTTGTGACAATACGTCATTTTAAGAACACGAGGGGGAGTCGCCACCCTCTACTTTTCACGTTCCACCCTTTTATAGATCGAAAATGTAAACTGTGGTGGTTGCTGCTTGGTGGTTGCTGCTTGGTGCTTGGCGGATGGTGGGAGGGTTGATCCGCATTTGACATGATTTTAATTAAAACCACAAGTAGCTGGAACTCAAAGCGTGATTAATTAGTTACGTTTACAGACGGTATAGTCGCTGCAATCGCTGCTACTGCGTGTAAAATCAGGGTGTTCATCAGATTGGAAAAACGGAAAACAAAAGATGAGAGTATTACATTACATTACCTTACATTACAATACCTTACCTTACCTTAATACATTGATAATTTAAAATTGCTTTTATATTTGTTAAATAAGAAGTCTAGCACAAATTAGTTCCTTTTTTGTTATTTGAATCGCTCAAAAGCCAATGCGGGTAAGTCAAAAAAAAATGATAAATCGTCGCGCAGACTAGACCAAATCTCTCAATTTCTACCGGAAACGTACTAAGTTAGTTACATTATTTCTGTACTTTTCAAATTAAAATTCTTCTTTTGAAAGTGTAATTTTAATTACATAACTATAAGACATTGAAAAAGTATAGTTCTAAAGAGTTAATTTTTGGCTCGGTGCCAGTTTTTATAGTAAAAAATATAAGCCTTGTACTTCTATATGTACAATCTACTGCGTTATGATTCATGTGGATGTTTTTAGTCCCTCGGAGTTCTTCAGAAGGATTATCGGCCAGTCGGCCGTGGCCTGGGTTTGGGACTCCGACTCCGGACTGGCCTAGCACCGAGCATAGACCATCGAGCCTGGACTAGCATTAATATTTAATTTTATATTACACTATTATAGTAAAGACGAACTACGCATCGATTAAAACAACCATCAAATACAATTATATGTATTTAAGAGAATAGCCTTTTATGGAAGACCTTTTTAAAGAATAAAAGATTATAACAAAATTTTATAATTGTAAAATAAGTTTTTTTCGATTTAATATTGCTAGGTTTCGCTTAAATAAAATTTAAGATAGTATCAATGTTTTATGTTCATCATTAAAATATTGCGACAGGTTTTTAACATTTGTTTTTAATTATCTTTATAGATAAAAACAATGTATGTTAACTGAGGAATTACTTTATTTATTGAAAGTAGATAAGTAGAGAGAGAGAGAGAGAGTGAGAGAGAGAGAGAGCAATTGTAAGCCCATTTCCAGATAGAAAAAAATTGCAATATTATGAAGCAATTAATTTCTAATTCTTATTAATTTCTATACTATTACTAATTCATTTTTGTAATAAAATAATACGCCAATAGAATTTGTGCGTAGTTTTACTGAACTATATTTATTTAAGTTTCACTTTAAAGGTTTCAGTGCCAGCTGGCTTCAAGTCGTACATAAAATGGGGTGGGGTCATCAAAATCCTCCTCCTGTCTACTTAGCGAACCGACTAGTTCATAATATTATACAAAAACATTTTATATAATAAATTACGCTGGAAATCTTTAACTTATGGTTAACTGGACTTAGGCTCTGTTATATTGTAACAGATTACTTGCGACGCCGACTTTTCAGAGTAGATAGTATTGTACTTTTGACTTTTATCATTAGATGAAGCTTCTACTTTAATGTTTATCAATACACCTAGGTAATTAAGAATCAAAAACATTTTTTTATATTGTGAAGAGAAAACTGCTTAAATTTCTTCTCATTAATCACAATAAGAACAAATAAAAAATGTTAATCCTTAGTCAGAAATCCTTAAATTTTATTTTTACATTTAAAATGAAAAATTATTCAAATAAAAAGGTAAAAAAGGTAGTAAAATAAATAACATTCTGAGTTATTGTTTCTGGTAAAACACTGTAGGCGTTTTTATCCATATATAAAAATTTAATTTAAAAAAGTTTAAAGAGAGACCCTTATGCAGATTGCATGTTACTTCGGATCAAAGATATTTTTACCCAAAAAGAAAAAAACAATTTGTCAAAACTGAATGTGCAAAGAAAAATATCAAAATGGGATAAAGTTATGAACTCGCTGTAAATATGAACAACTTAAACATATACGTGAGTGCCATTTGGTTTGCACTTTGTAGTACAACAACACTCCCACCCCGTCCCGTCCCGCCTCCGCCCCCTGTTGTTAAACCGCCCCAAGACGTGCCTTAGGGCTTCAAGTACCAAGATATACGGCAAAAGCATTTCATACGACTACAAAGACGATAAAAGTACTATTGCAAAGTGAAGTTGGTTAGAATTCTCACAAGAGAGGAGAGTTGAGATGGTGTACCATTTATTTAATACACCCCGAGAACACAGGGGAACTAGACGGCTTTTGAAAAATATTTTCCAATATTTTATAAATTGTTTTGTATTGTATATCGGTTGATAGATTCGTCAAGGGGATTGCCTCGAATATGCATCTCACGTATACCATCGTAATCTATCGTTCCACCACTAAACAAATGTTGAATACGGGACAATATCATTTTTGAAAAGAATCAAGCTAACTATAAAATGTAGCACTTTTATTCAAAGTTTTATTGTTAAGTATCATTCCCACTCACTACTTTAATTTAATTTTGTATTTAATTTAAATTGTTTAGCATATGGCAATACGCGTAGTCATTCACAGTACCATTTTTAATTGAATTTATTTTTAAGTTGTCTTAGTTTTTTTTAGAACCTTACAAGGTCCAATGTTTTAAATTAAAAATATTAAATTATTAAAAACTCTATTATATTAGAACCTCCAAAATGTCACAATCTGTCAAAATGCAGTAGGATTTACTTTTAAAAGAAGTTTAATGTCAGTTTTTGAAAAGTATAGAAGTGAAAATAATTTCTATTACTAATTGTTATTAAAAATAGCAATGTTGAACTGTCAAAATTTATATTACTAACGATGCATACGCACCAACCAAATTAACTAAACTTAAATTAAAACATAAATGTGAAAAGGAATGCTTAAACGAAAACCTGAAACCTAGATTACAATATTAAATAAAAACAGTGAATTAAATATCAAAACAGTAAGTGGGAATGAGGCTTTATTTAATAAATCTAATTCGTTGACATTGAGTACTAACAACTGTATCCAACAACACGTCAAGTTTTAATATTATAAAAGTTCTAAACAAGAACAAATAGAATCGATTCTTTATTATTCTACAAACTTCAATACAAATTCTGCGATTTCAAATGGAAGACGGCTTTTCTATTTTTAATAATTAAGGACAGCAATGACTATTTTAATTGTTTAATAATAATTATATATTTGAGATTAATTGACTGATAGATATAATTGATCACAATGTTTTTTTTAAACAAAAATATTTCGTTTTTCTTTTGTTAGCGATACATCAATGGTGCTTTTAGCACTAATTATATTTTGTGGTGTGTTAAATATATATAGTACCAGAGATATTTGAGCAAAGATACCGTATAATCAAAGACACTACACATAAAAACTACTAGTCTCTCCGAATATGAAGTAATAACAGACAAACCACGGCTCTCGTTAGATCTTCAAATTTCATTTCATGTATCTTCCATTAACGGAAGCAGGGACCTTACCGCACCAGACCACATTACACGTCGTCTACGAGGCACATTTTGATAACTCGCTGCTGAATAATAATAGGTCTAACTTAATTTTCAGTTACACTTAGCAGTCGTATACAGGCATGTATATATTTAATATATATGTCGTATCGTAATATGCTGGTATGTGGTTTATTTTGAACAGAGCCGTATTTAGGGCACGTATTCATCTAGCAGAATTATATTATACTCAAAAAAAGAACTACCGTATGTATCAGAACGTATTGTAAATCTGAACTACGGATCTGGACGCATCTGGGTGTATTCGAGTTATTTCGTATTTGTACCCTTTACCATGAGATACCACTGTATCGAATGTAATAAAAGTGCAAATGGGCTTGTGTCCTCATTTTTTAGCGGTCGATTTTTCAATTGTTGATTGAAATTGATGTTAATAAATGCGTATTGGTGTTTCTATTTTATTAAATATCTAAATGTTGACGGAGATATAGCAATTAAAAATTTGAATTGTAGTTTTAGCGCTAGAAATTGTCGGCCATATTTTTATGACGTGAAATGCATTTTAACGTCAGTTATTTGTTGAGTAGGTCAGTGTTGTGTCGAAATAATCAAGTCAAGTCAAAGAATAATAAGTTTTTATTTTATTTAACCCTGTTACGGCAGACATAATATTGAAATTTTATTGTTCCTTGAAATAGCTGTAAATAATATTTGATATTTTGATATATAAATACATATAGATTAATAATTAAAGAGAAAAAATGACTTTTTTAATTGTTAATATCATGTACACTATTCTGTAAAAGTCATAATCAAATTAGAAACAAAAAGGACAGTTATATTTATTTAACAATAGAAATAAAATAACTCTCTACAAAGTACAGTGGCAATTATTTTATTAGACATTATCAGACATTTAAAAATAAACATTTATTTCTCAGAATATATTATCAGCATAAACGGCAAATAAGTCATTTATTTATTAAGGCAAGGTAACAAGAAATCTCTATCTTTTAATAATAAACGATAAACCCACCTTAAATGTAACGACCCACGCAAAGCATAAAGATTTGGCTTGAATGGAATCCATAATAATAAATAAATTTGTATATATATACACAAATGTATATGTAGTTGGATTTGATGCAACAAAAATTTTCCTATTTTAAAAATCTCTTACCTTTTAGCACCAAGATATTTAGTTTTAAGAATTTTCTACATGTTTTTCTACTAATCTCTTTTTGTAACCCTTTATTTTTATGCACACCCACGTAAATTTACGAGTAATATTGATTTTATAAATAAAATAATAGAATTGGATGTACATCACGTTTGTGACCTTATGACCTTCGATCGAAATGGTCGTGCAGACAATCTGGGTAATCAGTACTTCAAAGTTGATTAGATTATATACCCATACAAGGTTGCAAAAAAAAAACAATTTATTTAATTTTAGTTTTCATTGTTTGTTTTGTAAGCAGTTATCTAATATCCAAACCACAGGTTGCTATCTATTTTCTAGTGAATTACCATGTAGAACTGTAACGCCTTAAACCAAAATATTAATGCTCGTTTTCAGATATTTTATTACTTGTTTTCCATGTTTGTTTTATCTTGTAATTTTGTGAAACACATGTTAACATTCCAGAGGTATTTTCACATCGTTAAATATTTCTTTTACAAACATTTAAGGGCCGTGTTTCTTAGATATCTACAACCCTATACCTATGCCCATTATTTCTCAATGGTCGTCTCTTATTACTGAATCCTGATGATAAATTTATTACGTTCGGTTAGGACCAGTCATTAATTTTACGTTAACCCGTACTTGTTCGGATGCCTGTGGTAGTTTTTTTTTACCTCAGTGTGTTCAGCCAGGTACGCTGCGCCAGATCGAAAACCACAGGTGCAGGCAGTAAATTTACATTAGTAAACTGTTTATATTTTATTAGGGGTATCACATTTGAATAAGTAAATAATATTGTAATCAAAATTATTCTAAACAATTGGGTAATATCCTATTATATTTTGTATATGGACATTTTGTAATTTAAGGCGTGCGGATTTATTTTCACTCGGTGTTTTTTCGCAATGGGGGTCTACTGTAACAACTTCTGCACCTGCATGATAGAGGACTCTGTCGTGCCTCTAGTATAATGGGAAGATTTTGGGTGAAAAATTGATTGATTATTTATTATATTATTTATTTATTTATTAATTAGATTAAATCAATCAATAAAGCAGTATCCTGCATTATAATGTTCCAAGTGAAAGTTTGTTTGTTTATATGTTTACGCCATTCGTATGGTGGCTCGAAAACGACTCCGCGCATTTTCCTAATTGTCTATTTCGTAGAGAAAAAAATTATAAGACATTTTGCGTCCTCAGATTTTCCCCTGAATTTCCTGGAAAAACTAAAATTATTTTTTTTTACTTTTTGCTCTATAACTTTTAATTCGTAAAAGATAGAAAGTCGAAATTTGGCATGTGTTTTACGGTGTTCAATGCTAACAAAAAAATAATCCCAAATTTTGAAAAAAAAAAGTTCCAAAGACGTATAAATTGAAAATATTTTTTATTTTGTTTATTTCAAAATTTATTTTATTATAATTGAACGAGTTAAATATTTCAATACAAAAATAGAATATAAATTTGACATGAAATTAAAGCCACACATAAAAGACAGTCGTCGCTTGCGACGGGGGTAAACTGTAGTATGACATATAATTTGGTTCTCTAGTATTCAAATATAACAATAAGAGGTATACAAACAACCATTACTGCATAGTAGAAGCCCGTCGCACAGAAGCTACGAGTATTATGCAGAATTGTCCATTACGGAAATTACCTTGAAACTCTCGCAAAAAGGTTTTTTTTTAACAAAGATGCATTTTGACTGTTGTACTTTTTTCTCCTGCCTATTGTTGCATGAAATCCTCAATAGCCAAATAATAGAAAAGCAACAGACCAATTTATATGAGCATTACAACAATCACTGTTAAACGAGCGGTGAGTTGCAAATATAAATATTGTAAAATTCAATGCTGATTTATTAATTATATCGAAGGAAATGATAATATTGGTTTAGTTTTTTATATTAACTTTCATTTGTAGTAGAGGTTTATAAAGTTCACTCTATGTAAATTAATAACTTCTTTTATTAATACGTAATAAAGAAAACACTTACTGGACCTATACAAAGTCCTATACAAATATTGCAAATATTTTCAGATTTCTACCTTTTGAAGCCTGCTTGTATTTCTAACAAATAAGGGATCCGTATAATATTGTGTTTCTGTGTTTTCTTTGATACTTGACATGTTTTAGACTTGACTACCGGTAAAACAGTTTTTGTTTCTCTATTTACGAGTGGAAGGAATTTGATGTCGAATGGATTAGAAAGTTTTAAGTTGTATGCAGCCTTCAAAAAGCCGTACAGTCATGTACATTACTTAAGAAGAGCTTAAATATATTCGAATGTTGATATATTTCTAAAGAAAATAGTTTTTATGTTGCTAAAATATTTTAAGTCTGTCTTTAAAGAAAGTTGTCTTTGCCTTTATTTGTAGAATGTTTTCCGATAGTGTTGTCTTAATTTTTCTACAATAAAGATTGTTTAAAGAAAATATTTTGATGAATTAAGGTCTTTACGCACACATCAGTGCCGTTTAGTGTCAGTGAAAAGTTAGAGAATTTGTTTCCAGAAACGCCGGTTTAGTTGTCACGTCACTAATATAGCTATACCTCTGTAAATAATTCGAATTTTATTAAATCCTTTTGGAGACTTATTCTTAAATGTCTAAAGTTTCTAAATATGCAAAAAAAAATCGATTTTCTAAAATTTCTAGACTAGAATACTGCCTTAAACTTATATGTCGTACGCCTATAAGTATATCATATTAATATTATATCATTTAAATGGTTTACAAACTTACCTTTTTACTATACTTCTTGTAATTACTTCTTTGTCATTATTTAACAGGATTTATTTCATTCTGCATTAAAATAAATCATCGACGCATTCCTTTGCTTTGACAAAGATAATGCTTTGAAAAGGTATTTTCATATCGGAAGTCACATTGAAATAAATAAAACTCGTACATTTAAAACAACAATATAATATAAAAATACCAAAAGATTGTTTATTTAGTAATGTAGTACATAGGATTCCTCGGCAAGTGTAACTGGACAATATAATGTCGGTATCACACCACTTTATCTATTGACCACTAAAGTCTACCTGCCTGAAATACGGTTCACATATTCCAATTATACATTTTTAATGTTTTCAGTAATAATTAACTCAAATTACATGGAATGGTAATGGTATATTCCGTTAAAGCACTTTACAGTATTCTATTACATTAAATAAATATATAGAACATTAAGGGGATACATCACTACAGATTTGGAACATAGAATAACCGCAATTGGGCACACCCTGTATATAGTTTACGATTATTAACGTCAAATTTTATAAATTATTAAAGAAAGTTTGTTTTAATAACTAATTATAAATCAAAAAGTTTCAAAACATATTTTGTTTTTAATTAATTACTTTAAAGTATCATAAATTTTGATATAATTGTAAGTAAAATTTATTATAGAAACACCAAATGTGCGTGTTTTACAGCTATGACGATACATATATGGAATACAGACTACAGCTGAACAACTAAATCATTCATGTCAGTCGATCAAACTGGGCGTTACGGGCGAAACGAACTATAACCTGGCTTTGTTGCCTGTAAACCAGAGGTTAGCAACAATTACTTCACGGGATGCAAATATGTCTCCACCTAACTCATTGTTCTATAAAACGTATAACAACTAGACCGGTCTAAAAGACCATTTGTTTCATAATCTTAGCTATTTTAGATCCATGACTTTAAAAAGGTTAACAACCATTGTATTAAAGTAACACTCTACTTGAAATATGTAAACTGTTGAACAAATTGACGACGATAAAAAAATGAAATATTTTTAAGCACATGTATATATCAGTAGTTCATTAATTTATGATTATTAAGACCTGTAGTATTTTTAAAACTGTGTGTGTCGATTGATATATGATACTTCGAGTTTATTAGATCGGGTAGCGAAGTAACTTGTTTCGAGAGACGAAGGTTCGTGTTCTGCAGTCTGTCTCCTTCACTCTTGTTACGGTTTTAAAAACGAGGTTCGGGTATTTTTAGGACGCCGCCTCATGTGCGGAGGGCCTTAGATAAAAGACCTTTTACTGGAATACGTGAGAAAACTCGACCTCAATTAGTCGGTCGGAAAACGATCTCAGTTTGTGTCTCAGGAAACCCATAATGCTTGTGTGTTTCTGTGCTATCACGATCTGTGGACGATTCTTCTTTTATGGCTTATATAGCAATATTTATGGTCTAAATGTGACAACAGTTTTCGGACAAGTGGAGAAAAAGTTATCACTTTTTTCTGAATAATTTACTTATATATACGTGCCAGAAAAATCTATAACTTCGTACTTCGAAGGCCACAACTAACAAAGGCTCATAAAATAGTTAAAAGAAAAAATAATAATATATTATGGTCCTTTGGTATTTTCCAATCAATATCCAAAGTAACAAAACATATGTACTAAATAAATAAGTAGCTGACTGATATGGATATAATTCTACTTCCATCTCCAGCTTGTCACAAGGTAACTAAGGCTTTGTAACTGTTTGTAATACATATATTATTGAAAGTTAACAAGAAAAACACAGAGGAGGTACAACACTTTTTTATAATCTGGCAAATTCAGTCTATAAATTCTATAAATAGTTATACAATATTTAAAACGGTGAAATTCAGTCGACTCATATAATATGTACCGGCATTTGAAATTACGCAGGAAAATGGAATGCAGTCATTGATCTTTCAGCATCCCAACCCTCCGTCACGGAATCATGGGGGGAAGGAGGTAGATTGGGGATTAGGGGATGAGGTAACGAAATTGTCACATTCCAGAATGCTGTGTACAGGATATAGGGTCCTGCGGGAATATTTTATAGTCGTTTTATTTCCCGGCTGAGTCAATAAAAAGAAAGTGACCGCAGACTAGCATTATCGTTTCGAATTTTATTTAGTGAAAATTCTACATTCTGAAAAATATAGTTTTTGTATTCTGTATATAATAAACCCAACGGGCTTAATTTTTAACAAACTATTTACTCATAATACCATAATGACAAAAAAAATTATTTGAAAATAACCATGTCTTTTTCTATAAGCAACTAATAAGGTTTTAATAAATGGGAAGCTATTAAATTTAACAAAATTTATAACACGTCAGCCTAATTCTTAATTTGATTTATCATATTAATATAATTTGGTCAATCTCTCACACTTATCATCATTACTGTTGTCATAAAACAGTTCTAGGTCCTCTATGTCGCTTGTTATGTGCTGCCATCTGAATTCTAAAACCTTTATTAACATTCCTGTCATACTCCTAAACATGTAATCGGTCGACACGTGTTTTGTCAACTGTATAGGACTATTCCACGTACATTTGAATACCAAACTACTTTATATTCCTTGTTACGCATAGACAGAGTGATTATCAACGGGTCTGATTACCACTTTGTCGAATAAACAGATTGAAGGTGTCAAAAATTATAATTCGCCGTTTTAAAAATTAATAGATGACAATCATTTTAGTCAAATGGTTCATGAGCACCTGACCAGGACCCTGTCGTGCTGGTCCTCGTAAAGGTATGCCTTGTCAGCACTTAACTAAGACCCTGCCACTTATAAAAAAACGAACTTCAATTTAATTTTTTTTTAAAGTAATCAAAGAACGCCTTAATTTTAGTTATCTACTTCCAATGTAACACGTTTGTAAATATGTACCATGTTTTCAAATTATAGTGAAACGTTTGATTAGCGTAGTACTATAATGTGTACACATGACGTATTAGATAATATGACTTGACGTCATTGATATGAGTATGAATGAATAAATGAATGTGTCATCCCATCATTCATGTCAGGGTTCACGTGTGCAGTGTAGAATAAATCCCAAGGCCGTGCTCCTCTGCTGGAACTTGAAGCCTGAAATTAAACAACAATGGCTACGGACATATATGAATTAAACTACGTATTGTAACTTGTTGACGTTTGTAGTGATGTAATACAAACTAAATTGAAAGAAATGCAGTTGTAATAGAATGCACTCTAGCCTGAGATTAATCATGTTTTGGTCCAGTACAAATGATCTGTACTAAAAGTATAGTGACCAGAAAAATATGTATATCTCTTAAACTTCAATTTGTTTCACATTCGAACGAACTGTTCATTTATCGTATATGATACAAAATATTTTTTATTTATATCTCTATTGCATATATAACAAATAAATTTAAAATCAAGAAAAATAATTGGTCAATTCACTCATAGGGTAATGAATCTATTACGAATCCACCACTGGATAAAAATATAAGCATGGATAATGGGCTTGTGTCCTCATTTTTTAGTGGTCGATTGTTCAATTGTTGATTAATATTGATGTCAATAAATGCGCATTGGCGTGTCTATTTTATTAAATATCTAAATGTTGACGGAGTTATAGCAATTAAAAATTTGAATTGTAGTTTTAGCGCTAGAAATGGTCGGCCATATTTTTATGACGTGAAATGCATTTTAACTAATATTTTATTTAATATTTGAGGTTTTAGTAACCCACTTTATCAATATATAGTACACCTTTATAGAAATTAAGATATAGGACACAAGCCCATTGTCTTAAAACTGCATGAACCTGCCCTCCTTTCAAAACATGAGTCTCATATGCTTCAATTGTCGTTGTTTACTTAATAAATATTATGTTCCTTAGCCCAAACAGTTGTGTTGGTTTCATTAGATTAAAATATATACAGCGCTGTATATGTTAATTGTTATTTTAAGTGATTCAATGTTTATGCGCTTTATATTTCTATCTAAGAACATCGAGTGTCTGCAATAAACGGATAAATAAAGATCCACATAACATTTTTAATGCCGCCCTAACCATGTTGCCTTCCCATGTTGGGTAAATCTCTCGAACAACGCTAAGACGATCAAGCGTCCAGTTGAGTTCAACGTAGTCAAGAAATGCTAGGTGCAAATAGTCTGGTATATACTCCTCTTCTTGTATTGACCAATACCCACCATATTATTAACCTGTTAACTTATTTTGTTTGCTTACTATATCACCAACGCAATTAAAATCGTTCTGTAATACATTAATGCTTTCGACCCCTGACTGTATGCAAACCAATTAACACATTTATGTAGTATTATTCCAGCAACGATATCATCCCATCCCAAAATTTGTTTCCACCGACGCAGCTGTATGCAAATCATTAGTAATATACAAATAATTTCTTTTTTGTTACAGAGATCTTCAGGGTAATAACATCACTGTAATATTTGAGGCTGATTTTCGACATCTATCGAAACTCAGAATACTGTAAGTAATATTTTTACCACAGATTATGTTTAAATTAAAATTTTTGCTTTGTATTTGCATGTGCATAGTGTATTACTTAATATTGCATCCAAGGAAAGATTCTTGCTTTTTATTTCTTTTCTATAGAAAGGAAAATTTACACGATTGATAAAATTTGCTAAATTTTTGCTAAGCAGTATAAAAACTAAGCATATATTGTTATTATTATTTATCTAGCTGATGAAATATTTTCAAATTGCATTTTTACAATTATTTTATAAGAGCTTTTATTAGTGGCGTTTATATTTTTACTATATATATTTAATATATAAAATTAATTGAGTGTATAAAATTAGATTTACTTTTTAGGCAACTTGGCGATAATCAAATACACACATTTGAAAAAGATTCGTTGCAAGATTTATCATCTTTGGAACGATTGTAAGTTTCTTTTATATTTAGTCAATATATGTTATATCTCTGGTAAATGTAGACATTAATATCCTGCTACGCCAGTTTGAATTAGACGACTTTTATAAAGACGTTGAAAAAGTAATAATATATAGATAATTACATATCAACAGCTCTTATTGTTTAAACTGTCACTCTTATCTTCAGTGCGTTTAAGGTGATCGCAGTTTCTCAAAAACTGTATACAAACTTTTACGATTGTTGTTAATATAGTTGGGATTACAAAATAGAATGTTTGTTGTCTTAAATTATTTTGAATTCCACTAAAAAAAATTTAGGTTCTGCTAAAACGTTAGTTATTGTTTATATATTTATATTTTAACCTAAAAATGTATGTTACAAACATTACAAATGAGAGGAAATATACACTTATCATACGATATAAACCTTATTAAATTGTTTTAAACAAATTACAGGCGTCTAAATAACAACCGTCTAAGACATTTACCGGATAACATTGTTTCTTCGACTACAAATTTACTTCGATTGTAAGTGTTTCTATTATTTAAAACTTAATTTTAATTAGTTAAAAATAAATAGGTATTAAATAATTTGAATTGAAATATCGCAGGGATTTGAGCCATAATTTTCTGATAAGTCTCGGACGTCGAACTTTGAGGGGCCCCATGGGACTACGCTCTCTGCAGCTGGATAATAATCAACTTACTTGTGTGGATGAACAAGCTATAAAGAATCTTCATGAAATAGAAATTCTGTATGTAAAAAATAATTGCAGTATGGATTTATAGAGTACTATAACGTTAAAGAAGATTTCATTATTTATGTTCGTTATTTTTAGAACTTTAAACAACAACAATTTGACTTCAATTCCGCGGGATTTGTTTCTGTCAATGCCTCGTCTTCGAACATTAAGATTGAGTGAGAATCCCCTAATTTGTGACTGTGCATTAGCTTGGTTGTCAAAGTGGTTGCGTACAGCCCCTAGAATGGCTGCCTATACAAGGTGTTTTTCTCCACATCAGCTTAAAGGACAAAATTTGGCAGATTTACACGATCAGGATTTTAAATGTTCAGGTTAGCGAATCATTGTTTATTATAAGATAGAAAATAATATAGCACTTATTACTTGCAGTAACATTTTGAATACATATATTACAGGTCTTATTGAACGTCCTGCACCGGAGTGTTCTGCAGAAGCACCCTCTTGCCCCCATCCTTGTATTTGTGCCGGTACTATTGTCGATTGCAGAGAGAAATTTTTAATAAAATTGCCCGATATATTACCCCCAGGAACAACTGAACTGTAAGATTATTATAATTCTTTATTATCATAGATAATTCAAATTATCATTCTTCAGAGTTAAAAATTTTCATTGAAATTCGTTTTTCAGGCGACTGGAACAAAATGACATTACAGAAATTACAACAAAAGCATTTTCTGCTCACCGACAACTACGCAGAATTGATTTGAGTAACAATAAAATAAATCGTATAGCTCATGATGCATTCCATGGCTTAAAATTGTTAACATCACTGTAAGAGTTATTGACACAAAACTATTTAACATAAAGATAATATTTTGTTTCATTAATTGTATTGTTGTTCTATTACAGAGTCTTATACGGAAATAAAATAAAAGATTTACCTTCAGATGTCTTTCACGGACTCTCGTCGTTGCAACTGTTGTAAGTTAAATAAATAATTACTATAGTTATTCACAAGCGAATATAAATGAAGATAGGGCTAAGAAAGAGCTTATCTAATAAAATATAATCCTTTTATTTTAGATTACTAAATGCCAATGAAATTTCTTGTGTAAGAAAAGATACATTTAAGGATCTACAAAGCCTTAGTTTATTGTAAGTTTTGTATAATACCTAATATACCTGTGTAATATTTATCCGTTTGTCTAATTTGTATTGATATAACGAATTTACACACGGATTTTGTGTATGGTTTTTCTATTCTTGAAGCAATTGTACACAATGTACAAAAGAAGTTTTCCAAAATAAATGAGGCCTATATTTTATATTTTATTTATCATTATAGATCATTATATGACAACAATATTCAATCTTTGAGCAACGGGACTTTCGATTCAATGAGAAGTATTCAAACATTACATTTAGCCAGAAATCCTTTCATGTGTGATTGCTCTCTTCGATGGCTTGCAGAATATTTGCATAAAAATCCAATCGAAACTTCAGGCGCAAGATGTGAAGCCCCCAAAAGAATGCAGCGGAGGAGAATAGAAGCATTGCGGGATGAAAAATTTAAATGTGATTTAAGAAATTAAGTAGCTTTTCTTAAAATTGTGTAACGGTAGTTATTTTCTTGTATTGCATTTTAAGGTGTTGATGAATTTCGACGTGCTTATGAAGGGGAGTGTCAGGGTGACGCTGAGTGTCCGTCGCAATGTCGTTGCGAAGGAACTACAGTCGATTGTTCTGCAAGAGGTCTCCAAGAAATTCCCAAAGACGTACCATTGTACACAACAGAACTGTAATATATACTTTTTTAAGCACCAAACATAAATTATTTTCTATTATTAGTACATATATAATTATTTATTTTCTTATAATCAGATTGTTGAACGACAACGAACTGGGACGTATTCGGTCTGATGGTTTTTTCGGTCGTTTACCAAATCTTATTAAATTGGACCTCCGCCGAAATGGAATTACCAGAATTGAACCAAATGCATTTGAAGGAGCCTCTAAAATATCAGAATTGCTTTTAGGAGAAAATAAACTGGCGGAAATTCATAATAAGATGTTTTCTGGACTTCATGTTTTAAAATCTTTGTACGTAGCATAATCACTAAATGATATTATTTAGTATTTTCATTTATTTTTCCTATTTCATTTTCAGATCTTTATATGACAATCAAATATCTTGCGTTATGCCGGGGTCATTTGATTTTCTAACTGTTTTACATACTTTGTAAGTAATTATTATTCTTTTATTAGTTTTATATAAGAGTTTCATTTGTGATTATACGTTTTTCAACAGAAATCTGCAGGCAAACCCTTTTACGTGTAACTGCCATCTAGCGTGGTTGGGAGAATGGCTGCGGAAACGAGGTCTCGCCGGAAGCTCTCCAAGGTGCGCAGCACCAGTACGTGTTAAGGATATTCCTGTCAAAGATTTGCCCCATCATGAATTTAAATGTTCAAGTAATAAAACACAAAATAAAAGAAACACTCAGATATTCTTTTTATTTATCTAGTACATATGCAATTCAATATTGCTCTAGGTGATTCGGAACCCGGATGTCTTGGTGAAGGGTATTGTCCAGCTTCTTGCACGTGCACCGGGACAGTTGTGCGGTGTGCCAGAGCTAAGTTAACAGAACTACCGAAAAATATTCCGTTGGAGACGTCTGAATTGTAAGAAATAAAACATAATTATTGGGAATGCAGAAATATGTTTGAAAAATATAATGTTTTTTTGTTAATAGGTACCTCGAATCCAATGAAATTAAGTTGATACATACCGAAAGATTATCGCATCTGAAATCATTAACAAGACTGTAAGTTTCATTTCGAATCTTAATTTTATATAAAATATATTGTGCTCTCGACATATATTATTTTTATTTCAGTGATCTCAGTAACAATCATATTGCAATTTTATCAAACTTTACTTTTGCAAATTTAACGAAACTATCAACATTGTAAGTATCAATATTTTATTAAATTATTTGGCAGATATTCCTTACTTCATAATTATTTTAATTTTCAGAATAATAAGTTATAATAAACTTCAATGTGTGCAACGTAATGCCTTAACTGGCTTAAAAAATCTTAGAATTTTGTAAGTACTACTTTTATTTAGTTCTCAAATTTAAGCCGTTTTAACTAAACCAGCAATTATTTATAGATCACTTCATGGCAACCAAATCTCAATGATTCCTGAAGGAACTTTTAGCGATTTGCAATCAATTACTCATATGTAAGTTTCAATTTTGTTTAATTATCTTTTCTCTTCTGTAAGAATATCTTTTCAAACATTTGTTTTATTCACAGAGCACTTGGTAGCAATCCATTGTACTGTGATTGTTCTTTGAAGTGGTTATCAGAGTGGGTGAAATTAGACTACGTTGAACCAGGAATTGCACGTTGCGCTGAACCCTCATCTATGAGAGATAAACTTTTGTTATCAACACCAACAACTGCTTTCTTGTGTAAGGGTAAAGTGAGCAATGAGATATTGTCGAAATGTGATTCATGTTATACATTTCCATGCAAGAACAACGCTGAATGCGTTCCTATGCCACAAAGGGAATTTGAATGTCGCTGTCCTCCTGGATATCATGGCAATGTTTGCCAGCATATGATTGATGCTTGCTATGGTAATCCATGTAGACACAATGCTACATGCAATGTTATGGAAGAAGGTCGTTTTAGGTAATGGTTTTTGAATTGCTCATAATCAATCTCTCGATCAAATGAAAATAAATCTTTATGTATTTTAGCTGCAAGTGTGTACCAGGGTATACAGGTGCTAGGTGTGAAATCAACATTGATGATTGTCTGACCCACAAGTGCCAGAATAATGCGACTTGTATTGATCAAGTTGAATCCTATACATGCCAATGCTTAGCAGGGTATACAGGAACACATTGTGAAACCAAAATTCCATTTTGCTCTCCAGAATACAATCCATGTGGTAACGGTGCTCGCTGTATTGATAACTTTAGTCACTATAGTTGCGAATGCGCTGCAGGTTTTGCAGGTGTTAATTGCACAGAAGATATTGATGACTGCCAAAATAATATGTGTCAGGTACAATGCAGTGACTCTCTATTAATCAATAATTTATGTTCTAATATAAAAAATAAAGTAGTATTTAATTTTATTTAATAGAATGGTGCAACATGCGTTGATGGAATAAATGACTACGTTTGTCGTTGTGCCGGTGATTATACTGGTAAATTTTGTGAAGGAGCTCCACTAGTAGCAATGATGTATCCCCAAACTTCACCATGTCAACATCACGAATGCAAACATGGTGTTTGTTTCCAACCTAATCCTTCAAGTGCAGATTATATTTGCAAATGTTCTGCCGGGTATTCTGGTAAACGCTGCGAATATCTTACCAGCTTAAGTTTTGTGCACAATAACTCTTACGTTGAGTTAGAACCGCTTCGTACGAGACCTGAAGCCAATGTTACTATTGTATTTAGTTCTTCGCAGCACAATGGTGTACTCCTATATGATGGAAATGCAGAACATCTTGCTGTGGAGCTGTTCAATGGTAGAATTAGGGTCAGCTACGATGTTGGAAATTATCCAGTATCTACTATGTACAGGTAATGTTTTCCAGTTAATATTTAAAGCAAATTAACTTGCTAACAATTAATATTTAAATAGAAAAATGTAATATCTTAAATGTATGTGATTTTGTTTTAGTTTTGAAATGGTAGCAGATGGTCGGTATCATATCGTAGAACTTCTAGCAATAAAAAAGAATTTTACGTTAAGAGTTGATCGTGGTTTAGCGCGTTCCATTATTAATGACGGATCTCAAGAATTTCTACGTCTGACAACGCCTATGTATTTAGGAGGAATTTCTCCCGAGCCTGGACAACAAGCATTCACGCAGTGGCATTTAAGAAACTTAACCAGCTTTAAAGGATGCATGCGTGAAGTTTGGATAAATCACAAATTAGTTGATTTTGGTAATGCTGCACATCAACAGAAAGTGACTCCGGGATGTGCATTATTAGATTCTGACATGGATGAAACTTCAGCAGTTATGGAAGACGGAATCAAAGAAGTATGTTTTCATTTAAATAGCGTATTATTTTAGAGGATTTTAAAAGAAAATTTCATTTATTTTAGACTGATGCCTGTGACACTCACCAATGTAAACGCGGAAGTAAATGTGTACCTAATGCTGGAACTCTAAACGGATACACCTGTCGTTGCAAAGTGGGAACCAAGGGACGGTTCTGTGAACAAGGTGATGGCGTAGCTCATCAGACACAGACACCTCAGCCTATACCTGGTACTAACAATACTAACACACATATCTTCACATTCTAAGTAGTATTTATAAATGAGTTCCAAGGGTTGCATATTAATTAAAAGGATAATCAGATTTTATTTCTTTTGTATTTTTATCGAGCTTTGCATTATTGGGTACATAACTAATGGAAATATATTTTATTTTGGATACCGCTTTAATGTAATCGGCCTGGCGTTAAACAGAAGATAATGAGAGTTCTGTATAATGATTTGTAATTTATTTAGGATCCACTTGTCGGAAAGAGCAGGTTAGAGAATACTATGCAGAAAACGGATGTCGTTCCAGGAAACCATTAAAAATTGCTAAATGTATTGGTGGTTGCGGTCAACAATGTTGTCAGGCGCGAAAAAGTAAACGAAGAAAGGTAATTTTTTGCAAATATATTGTTTAATAATTAATACTAGTAGTTCTTACTAAAAATCTGTTATATTTTTATTTAGGTACGATTAATCTGTAATGATGGTACACGTTATACAAAAGACATCGATATTGTACGAAAGTGTGCCTGCTCGAGAAAATGCTACTGACGTGACATGGGGGCTCCTCGCCAGAACAACTCCGATGCCAGACATTTAACAGAAAATTCCCAAAAGAAATTAAATGGTAGTCCAAGTACTCTAGATGTAAATGTAAATAGTATCCCTAAAAACATGGTAGGATTAAATATAAAACATAAAGTAAACGATAATAATCAAAACGCAGAATCTGCAAATACAGGCAGTAATAAACAACCGGAAACTATGCAGAAAACGGAAGAGAAAGACTTTATTATTTTTAATAAATCACACGACAAATCTAACATTAAAATAATTTCAACACCAAATGGAAAAGTTGGTATATTATTTAAAAGTGGTAAAACTGATACAGTAGAAAATCGTAATGAAATGGTGGCGGACACTACAGCAAATGAGGGACGACATAATGCACCTCCATTAGGAAAAGTTTCTCCTGTTATTACAGCTGATGGCAAAGTAGCTTTACTGTATCAAAGTTTAACAGAAGGAAAGTTTAACTCTAAATTCAGCGTAATGAAAATAAAAAATGATACAGTTTTGAATCAGAAAATGAACAGCTATGAAAATCAAACGGTTAGAGTAGTACATGGTGTTGCGTTAAAGAACAACTCGGCTGCTACACGTTCGAGTAGCTATGAATACGACTATGGTCTAGATGAATATGATGAACAACATTCAGTGACATCGAACATCGTGAAGCAAACAACTGAAGGAGAACGGGAACCGGAACCGGACGAAACACCTTACGACAGAATTTCAAATTTAACCCAACTGATCGTCAGTACTCAACAATTTGAATATAAGAACTTGACAAATTTAATTAAAACTGTAACAACAATTAATAACACTAATCTCATTAATATTGTTAATGAAAATAACTCCACAATTAATCAGTGCCTACTTGCGGTTCTGATATATTCATCAATTTGTTTAACATTTATTGCATTAACAACGTATTGTTTGAATATAAGCATATATCATAAAATTAAACTAATGCATTGGTAAATATGCATTTAATATACAGCAGGTGATGTTTTGCAGAAAATTGCTATCAATTGTTAAAAAGATTATAAACATTTTCTACATTTCTGGATTATTTTTACAAGAAAATTTATAAAGATTAATTTATTTTTAAATTACTAAATTTGAATTTTGATATTAATATATATTTATTTAGACATAAAACACATACAAAAAATATCTTGTTTAATAATAGAAATAGAAGTTTATTATTTGAAACAGAAATAACAAATTTATACCATTTTAATGTGCAAAGTATAAACGCTAAGGGTCGTTTTCTATAGTGGCATTTTATTTTAATATGTTATTTTTAATTATTGCTATTAATTCATTAAATCGATTGCAGAAAAACACACCTTACTAGCCCTTCTAAACATCGACCCTATTTAAAACCGCTAAATGTCTCTTCATTATGAATTAACTATATCAAAGCAATGTTCTAAAAGATTAAGTGTCATGTGAAAGAAAGTATTTTATTCAATGATTTAAAAATGATCTGTTAATAATTCATTCAGTTTTATTAATATCTGAAGGAACATTGAGAAGAAAACTGTTCATTTATTTTACTTGCTATTATATACATCTCGCCATTATATTATTATTTATTTAAAACATAAGCTTATACATAAACATTTATTATATATGGTGACTCATGTTTTGATTGCAATTTAATATGTAACAAAAAAATTAAAAGTGTAATATTTATAAAATGCATAAACTAAAAGTATAGGTAAGATTATGTTTGCGTTTTCCTTTTTAAGCTAAATTATAGAGCATACTTAAATCATAAAATTTCCTGAGAAAGTTTCGGTGAGAAAAGAATTGTAAGACTTTTGACGTACTCGGTACTATATATTATTTTTATTAATCATTTTTGTTATTAATAATTGGCTTAATTTAACGTGTGATGAACGGTATGCCTGTACTAAGTTAGAACTACCGAAAAATATTCCGTTGGAGACGCCTGAATTGTAAGAAGTGGAACATAATTATTGAGAATGCAGAAATATGTTTGAAAAATATAATGTTTTTTTGTTAATAGGTATCTGGAATCCAATGAAATTAAGATGATACATTCCGAAAGATTATCGCATCTGAAATCATTAACAAAACTGTAAGTATAATTTTGATTCTTAATTTTTATATAAAATTGCCTACGTTTTTGTAATTTTAAAATATCTTATTAGATATTCACATTGCATTGTGAACCATGTACGTATATGTCACAACTTTTAATTCAATGTTAAGGGAAACTCCAGTGGCTTGTAACCTTTATGCCGAGAGATAATAAAACTAGGAATTTTTACTACTTAAAGTTTTTATATACTTACCGTAGATTGATATGTTACATCTGTATATACGTAATGCAAGTTCACCTAATTAGATATCGTTAAGTATTATATCCTTAAATATATTAATTACCTATATTAATTTACTTGTCAGATAAGTTGGTTAATGTGTCTAGAAATATTTCAATATACCATAATATTAATGTGGTAATTAAATTATACATGGTCAACAAATTTATTTTAAATTAAAAATATCTGTTCTAAAAAGGTTAGAAACCACTGTTGTTGGCTAACTATCTCTTTATCATTTCTTCTCATCTCGTACTTTCATTTAACTTTCGACATAGCTTGTTTAACAGAAAATAATATTACCTGGTCTCGTTTTACAGTCACATACATTTCATTTGTGAAACGAACACCTATTCAAGTAATATTTATCTTTTCTTGAACAAACTATCTTAAACAAGTATAAACTCATACCGAGTCGTACCGAGATATGCCGAGATATTATCTTTGATACCAAATGATACCGAGTATGCTGTATCGACGGACCAGTGGTTTGTGCGACGGACGTAGTGGGCGCAATAAATTTTCTAATGCAGTGTTATAATTGTGATAAAATATTTCTATTTATTTAAATTAAGTGAAATTATTAATTTTCTATTATTTAAGACAATCGTTAACTTATAAAAGATTTGCTTTTTAAATTAGTTTGCATTTAAACAAATAAAATGCATTTTTTTTGGTGTTTAGTTTCGTTTTTTCTGTAAAAAGTAAAATGGCGGATTACGCTTATAGATAATTAGTGATTAAAGTAAAAGCTTATAAAAGTTTTGCATTATAAATTAATTGGAAATTAAAATAACTTTTTATTGCTTATATTTGTGTCAGTGCAATGTGTATATATGTGTTAATGTGACATTTTCTTCGCGTTGCAGTCTCGGTGATGTCATTGGAGCATGCAGTGTGTATGCAGCCTACAGTTCGACCCTCCTGGTGTACTTCACAATACAAAACATCTTTAAAAAGGTTGGTGTCCTAATATATTATATAACTTTGTTTGTTTTGTGTGGCTCCGTTTCGATTGACTCTTGTAGATGTTGTCCCATGTGTATTTATAAAAGAACAGGTCCGTCTACGCTTCCACATCATAGGCCCGTGGCAATTTTAAATTTTGAGGTCCCGTAGTTGTTATAATTAAAAATTAACTTTAGTACACAGATATATTTTGGTTATGCATTTTTACCAGTTATTATTCTTCAAAGTATTTTGAACCCTTTCATTATTAAACTAGTAAATGTAAATTCTATGCAGCGTAATTTTGTTAAAGACTGATTTAGTGAATCCGCCTCTGGATAATAGCCTCTTTGCCCACTGTGATAATTTCTTTGATATTTTTTTTTTGTAGTGTTCTGTAGTTCAATAGTCAGTGCCATTAGAAGTGTGTGTTTTATACTGCCGTTTATTTTATGGCTCATACGTATGTAGTACAAAGTGCTGCCTTCCCTTTATGCAGGATATTGTATGTTTTATGTTGTACGTGCAGCTGACCCGTATTAAAAGAAGGCAGTATTCTGATCTACGTACAAATGAACCATTTTATAATCATGAACGAATGAAATAGATACTTCTTTTGACGCAGTGGTGTATTGATAAACATTAAAATAGAATAACTACTTCTGATGAAGTGTACTAACTTTACTACGCCCCACATCATTTTAATAGTTAAAATCTTGTGTGAATAGAGGGATGAATGTGAGATGCTTCCTCCCCTATTTCTTAATATGTCCCTTCTATTTTTAGTCCATTTTTATTTCCGTGTTAAACGATTGTAAAGTATCTGTAGCATTTTAGAAGAAAATAACTTCAGGCAAAATTAATTATTATATATTTCTGTTCTATGCCTATTCGTTCCCCGGGCCCCTGTATTTTAAGTCTGTTATGTATTGCATGTATTTGGATATGTAAAAATAATATTGAATGAATAGTCTAAGGCTGCTCTCACACTGTCATCGATTACTTGGGACTTCGTCGTTTTCAGTATGGTATTTGGAATGTTCGCATTAGTATACTTTATCATAATGAAGATGAAGATTTTTTAATGTTTATCAATACATTCCTGTTGTAATATAATCACAGACGTAAGAACTGATGATTATTTCACAACAGTGGTATATTGATAAACATTAAAGTACTAATGCATCTACACTCTACTGATATAGTAGCAAATGTGAGAGGACCATATATAATTTGTCTAGCTTACGTCTGTGTATTTTCAATAGACTGTCTTATAATTTAGCCAGATGTAAAATGTATATTTGAGTGATTTATTCTGTCTAACAGTTTGCTGTGTTCTTAAGTGGGGTGAAATGAATATTATAATAAACCTCTGTGCCTAACATGTCTGTTAATATACTACTGTATGTATTTCTTACGTCTGGATATCAAAGTGCCGTGAGAAGATGTACTTCATGTTGCATAGATCACAACAATGTTGGATCATGCATCTACGTCAATGACATCGTTGCGTTTATTATTTGATATGGGCGAAACGGTGAGTGGTAAAAGCAATACAGGGCTGACATTAGAGTACAAATATACAGTTATGTATTCGTAAATATTAAAGGTCATTCCGTGAAACAGTTTACTAATGCGAAACAACTCGAAAAAGCCTGCTTCAAAATATAGCCATCGTCGCATGTAGTAGACTACAGTGTGAGACCGACCTTAAGCTGTTCTCACACTGCAACCGACTACATGCAATGCCGACTCTTCTTTCAGTGAGGTGTATTTCAGTTGTTACGCATTAGTACACTTTACTATGAGATGAATCTTTTACTTAAATGTTTATCAATACATCACTGTACAGTAGATAATAAAAATGTGTCCAATCCAAATCCATTGTCTGTTGTCCGCTCACGTTATGTACGAAGTTGTATGTTTGCAAGAATGCTCGGATATATTCAACTGCGAGTAAAACGTAATGCGGTACTTTGATATACGTACGAATGAAATACATATTTCTACGGTACTTCATACTTCAGTGGTGTATTGATAAACATTAAAGTAGAAACTCCTCTCGTAATTAATGTACTTATGCGATCACCCTACTGAAATGTTGGAGGTTTCAACTAAACGGTTCCAGTGTGAAAGCCTCCTTAGTCTGACTAGCTATTTCTATTGCTTTTATGCCAGATGAAACAGATATTTTAGATTTCGCAGCAGCAGTCGCAGCAGTTTTTTTTTTAGTTTATATATCATTTAGAGCCCCTACCCTGCCAAAGAAATTAAGCCCATTTTATGTAATAGATGCAGTGCCGGAAGGATACGCCCTCCATAACCTGCGATAGTAAACTTTTGAAAATAACATGGAAAAGAATTAGAAAATTAGTTGACATACCTGCTTAAAACAATTTAACGCCATCCTTTGGACCGGACGGACATTTCACGATAATATAGAAACTAAAGCATTTAGAGATAGGTTATGTTATGTGTAAAATAGTGCGTGGTAAACCAAGATTTAATTAAAAACATGAGTTCTCTTAACAGTTCATGTTGATTTAATAACATCTATAGTTTTAAGTTAACTAAAAGATTTTCTTGTTGTATATTTAATACTGCACAGACTATAACCAAATCTCATATTCTTATGTTCTCATTTTGTTTTATTTTATATTTTCAGAAATGGCAGAAATGACAATGGGGAATTATTATAGGAGACTTATAGATCGGAAGCTATTTGATAATCGACAGAACGAGGGGGATCTCCAAGAGCAGAATAAAATTACGAACTTAGATGAACACCATCAACAGAAGGACTTCTAACGGTGTATCAACATATTTGAGGAAAGCTCAAAGGTAAATACAAAAAATTATATTAATATTTGGTCCTTGTTACATTGTTAAATATGGGGTGCTCCGTATATGATCAGTCTTATTTATAGTTTTCATTGTTACAGACATTTCTTTTGGGGGCGAAAGGTGATTATGCGACATCGTTTGGTTCTTTAAAATGAAGATAATATTGTAATTTAATAATAATTTATTGTAATATATAACATAAATATAATATTTAGATTGTAATTATATGTAAATATATTTATTAAAGGCTTATATCCTATAATTTTTTTTTAATTTAGTAATAGTATATAGTAATAGAATATTTAAAATTATTTGTGTAAAAATAAAACAGTTCTAGAGTTTACTTTTATTCATCATAGATGGCAGTATAAATTTTTGTTAAAACTCGAAGTCGTTGTACGTCTCGCACTTGATATACCTAAGTATAGGAGTAAGGGCGTGGACGAGCAGACGTGGGTGGGGCCACACACAAACGTTATGCAATCGCGAAGCGATTGCATTGGCACCCTACGGGTGCCATAGTCGCCTTCGGCGACTATGTAGGATGCCGCTGGCATCCTATAGGTGGCCGCGGAGCGGCCACTAAGACGTTTATGCAATCGCGAAGCGATTGCATTGGCACCCTGCGGGTGCCATAGTCGCCTTCGGCGACTATGTAGGATGCCTCGGCATCCTATAGGTGGCCGCAGAGCGGCCACTAAGACGTTTATGCAATCGCAAAGCGATTGCATTGGCACCCTACGGGTGCCATAGTCGCCTTCGGCGACTATGTAGGATGCCTCCGGCATCCTGTAGGTGGCCGCGGAGCGGCCACTAAGACGTTTATGCAATAGGCTAGGCATCTGCCCGCTTCGCGGGTATTAGGCAAACGCTTCGCGTTTGCCATAGCATCCTTCGGATGCTATGTAATAACATTTTGGCAATCGCTTCGCGATTGCCATTGCAGCCAAAGGCTGCAATGTAGTCGCCTTCGGCGACTACATTAAAATTGTAAAGCCGTTAGGCTTTACAATTTTAATTGACATACTTAATTGATACGCAAAAAAAAAAAAAAATGCGACGCCTACCCCTACCTTTACTCGAGTAGCTCTAACGCTACACTGAGGAAATATCCATTGCAACATTGTATATATACTGTAATTTTGCTAATTTTTGAACAACTACCGCCATCTATTTTGCGAAATCGGAACTAAATTTCAAAAGGGTTACGACCTAAGATGTTGCCATCTATATTATAAAACATAAACTAATGAGTAAAGGTTATGATCTAGGATAGATAACTATCGCCATCTATATTATAAAACATAAACTAATGATTAAAGGGTTGTGATCTAGGATAGATAACTATCGCCATCTATATTATAAAACATAAACTAATGATTAAAGGGTTGTGATCCAGGATAGATAACTATCGCCATCTATATTATAAAATATAAACTATTGAGTAAAGGGTTATGATCTGGGATATACAACTATCGCCATCTATATTATAAAACATAAACTAATGATTAAAGGGTTATGATCTAGGATAAAAACTTCTGCCACCTGTGTTATAGAAGCGTAACCACTCTGATTGGTTCCTCTTCTCGCTAACAAATCATAAATAAAACATTTTAATTTGTTTTATATATATATATCAATTCACATACAATTATAATATTAGTATTATGTTTATTTTAAAGCTCAAACCGACGATACATACATACATACCTATATATATATAAATATATATATCTATATGTATATAAATACATATCTATACGAGACATAAAATAAAATAATATATAATAAACTGCTAATAATTATTGAAAATTGATGCACTCAATTAAAATATATATTATATTAATATGTCCGTATGCCACTACATACATTGTAAAAATAATGGACATCAATTGTCACATTTTTTGAGGTATGTAAGGAAAACAAACAGACAAATTTTAGAGTAAAATTTGCAAAAATCATTTTCTTTATGATGTTTTTAATTTGTAAGTTTACAAAATGTTTTCATTACTTGATAGGTGGTATAATTTTCTTTCAAATAATATTTTTTCCATATCCGTAACACCTTTACATTCCGAGAAGCCGATATTTTTTGGCAGTCATCTAAAATTAAAAATTAAATTTAAAATGGTGGCCTTTCCAACAGGAGCGGTGATGACCCCTTCCCCATGTGGGTATTTTTATCGATAAAATGATGTATATGTATATATAATATATATAGTTCAAATTACGAGAGTTCGGCGGCGACTCATACTTAAAACAAGTTGTGGAATATAAACTGCCAATATAAATAAAAAGCACTCACTAATTTTTATAGTGTGTAGTATTTTCTATAATGTGTATAGAAAAATATATATCGTATTATAGATTTATACCGCTCTTATAACCTCTTTTAAGTATAAGTCGTCGCCGAACTACTGTGATTTGGACTATATTTACATAATATATATAAATATTTATATAAATATATTATATATTTAACATGTATATATACAGAGGTGAGCACAAATACTTTTGAAAAGTATTTAAATACAATTCAGACTCTATAAAAAGACAAGTGCCGGACTCAGGGGGCCTTTAGTGCTCCGACCGCTTGAGACATTGCCAAAACTCGTCTGGAAGCCTGGTCTATTTTCAATTTAAATACTTTAGCAAAGTATTGCAAATGTATTTGTGCACATCTCTGTTTATGTACAGGGTGTCCTGTCGCCGATAACCATTTATTTACGTGCATGTTAAACACGTAATTTTATCAATAAAAATACCCACATGTGGGGAGGATCCCTTACCTCTCCTGTTGGAATGGCCACCATTTTAAATTTAATTTTAGATGACTGCCAAAAAATATCGGTTTCTCGGAATGTAAAGGAGAAAATTATACCACCTATCAAGTAATAAAATATTTTGTAAACTTACAAATTAAAAACATCATAAAGAAAATGATTTTTGCAAATTTTACTCTAAAATTTATCTGTTTGTTTTTTGTTTTCCTTACATACCTCAAAAAATGTCATATTTCATAAATGTCCGTATTGGCATACAGACATATTAATATAACATATATTTTATTTGAGTGCATCAACTTTCAATAATTTAAACAATGTGTACGTTTTACAAACATTTTGCATTACATATTTTATAATTTTTTAATAACTATCCTATAATATAATTTCGCTTTTCCATTTTATTTTACAATAACTATAACTTCACTTTTCATCTTTTAACAACAACAACAACAACAACTGCACTACAACCTGACATTTTCCCGCTTTTTCCTCAAACATGCATACTCTGTCTATCTTAGGAAGATTTTTTTCTGTTAACGTAGATCTGTACTTTATTGTTGTGTGTTATTTTCCATATGTCGTCCAATTGTTTACTGTTTATTAAGTCTTCGAGTGCCCATTTATTTTTTTTATAACCAAACCCAGAAAATAGAATTCTGGTCTGGGGATCAAACCCGAAGACACAGCAGTCTAACGTCAAGCTTCAATGCTCACAGACATATTATCTACAAAACGAAACCAACATCATTGCTCTGAGTTGCATAATTCGATAGTTATTGTTGTTTGAATACCACACTTACATAATCCTAAATGTTTTCCTACATTTTTTAAAATGGACAACAAAGCACAATTTGTAATTAATTAATTTTTAATGATACTACGTACACTTATTTTCTTAATTGAAAAGTTGATCAACTCAGAGCAATGATTTTGTCAATGGTGTCATTTTGTAGATAATATTATCTCTGTATGTCAATGGAAATTTGCTAGGAAATCAAACTTGGGTTTATATTTTCATTTTCTCTGTGGCTCTCCTATATTAAAAATAAGGTTCTAATTAGGATGGTGGCCTCCTCCTACCTCACCGGATATTCAAATATAAATCCAAGCTTAACTACTTTTCTCTTTACTTATACTTTTCACAGGTCTTTTTTTAACGACTTTCTTTGCAATCTAAAAACGTTTATAATTAACAATTATAAATAGAAACAAATTTTACTTTTGTGTTTTAAATAAATTATCAGTCATGGATTAAATTTTAAACTTATTTTCTGCTCTTTAAACTATTACATCGTTAAGATTATGTTTAAGTTTCCAATTTGCATCTCAAATGATTATTCAACTTCTTATTTATAACAAATATTACTGCATTTATATATTGCAAGAATTACTTTATAATCTCAAATTTAATTGCATAAAATTTGTTTCATTAAATTTTTATTAAAGGACTTTCTCAATAGCAGAAAGATTTAAAATAAATTACAGTTAAAATTTTTAATATCTCAATAATAAATACTTTAGACAATAATAAGTATGCACTTTTTATTCAATACTTTTTCGATAATATTCTAAATGTATTTATTTATTGTTGAACTATTATTTTCATCTCTTTGTTCTAAACAAACGCAGTATATTAATAGTTTCTCATCAAGTTAAGCCATTTTTCATGAGTATATAAATTATACAATATTTAAATTAATAACCAGTACTAATATTGATGTTAAGAATAATGTAAATTATGTTTGAAATGGCAAAACTCATTTAATTATGTTTGCCAAGTAAAATGTTGTATATATAATATTTTAATAAACATGGAAAACAATTATTGAAATTATTGTATAATCAAAATACTTACTACAAAAAATAAGAAAACCTTTTGAAGAATATTAAACATTAAAAACTGTGTCATATTTTATCTTGAAAGAATCCAGTTACTAATACTTTTCTAGCTTTTTCGTTTACTATTTACTCTTTGGTCATAAAAATTCTTTCTAATCATTCCATTTAAACATAAATTACATTTTTCATCAGAACTATTCATTAGATATAATAAATTATTTAATTGAGCTACTTTCCTAATAAAATAATTAATACTTAAATTAGGTTTAAGCCCTAGTTAATCACTTGTAAATTTTTCCCATATTGACATTACAAGACCTTTACAAAAATCTTCGAATCGACGTCTTCGAATCTCCAAATCTGCTTAATGCAATGTAAAACGCCAACCATTGTAGAAGTTCTTATGATCTTGCAAGCCGTGCCCGAATTACTTGATAAGAATATCTTGATGAAGCAGCGATTAACTCTGATATAGCCGCGAATATAGTAAATACTCTGATGTACCCTGCAAATATAAGAATACTAATTAGCTAAAGTTTTATGTAAAAATCATTTCATTATGGAAATTCCATTTCCATAATCATTGAATGGAATGGAAAAAGAGTTGTCAAACCCATTCAAGTGTCATGGTCAAACTCACCGATACTACAATGAAAATGAAGAGAAACCCTAAAAGGTGTTTATAGAAAAAATATTATTCAAATTATAAACTTACTTAAAAGGCAAGTATCCATCTGTAATAACGAAGTTAACAGCGAAATGTTGTAAGTAGGCATAAACTTTAAAATAATGACGTCCACATTCACCTTGTAGTGTTCCAGTAGCTGCTGGAGTTCTTGCAGCTACAACAAGAAGAAAATAAATGTTAACATTTAACACAGACACTTTAAATAAGACATCCAATGGAAAATAGGAAACTATTTGTACAATTATGTAACATTGTTCATTGAACAAAGATTATTTTACAAAGGAGAAATAATAATGATTGATGAACCAAGTATATAGCTAGTATATAACCACTATATAGCTAGTAATGTACAGTAACAAACATTACAAGTAGAAAGAAAACATTATTATTAGACATAACGCTAATTGAATCTGGTAGAAAATATATTTAAACACTTGCACGTTTTACGAATTTGATTTATCGATACAATAATAATATTACTTAATTATAGTAATTGTTCATAAATAGTAAAGCACTTTATTACATTTACTTAAAAATATCCGAGCTAAAGAATGCGGCCATTTATTTTACTAACAAATAATGCGACCACAGAAATACTACCACTTACTACTTTTTTTTAGGTTATATTTTTTCTTGGATATTAAATATTTGTTTAATGTATTTTTTATACATTTAACTTGTAATTTACAAGACACAAACACAACAGCGATAATTTTCATCTTAAATACTCTTTCTGTTTTAAGAATATGTCTATCAGATGTTAAACTACTTTAATAAATTCTATGTATGGAAAATTACATCCAGTGTCAGATCTTCACATTTTTCTAAATGATTCATCAATTTGCGTCACAAATATACAACAAAGACCAATATTATGAATTTATATGTTTACCTTCATACTTTTCTTCAAATGTGTTGTACACTTTCTTAATGTTCATCTTTTATATTGCCCAAAGATAATATATATAATAGCTACTTAATTTCATTTGCATGTTGCCTCTTAAATCTCTTTAGCCGTGCCATATAGTCCAATATATAGAGCATTGCCCCCCATATATAGTGCTGAAAAATATCATAAAGTCTAATAAAATTATTTGTTATATATAATTAACAACGACGCCAGAGCGACTTAGTGTATTTACTTTAAGATAATAACAACTATCAATATTTTACCTGCAAACTTTTATTCTCCCTATCCTATTTGTGTAAAATATTATTCAAATTATAAACTTACTTAAAAGGCAATAATCCATCTGTATTAGCGAAGTTAACAGCGAAATGTTGTAAGTAGGCATAAACTTTAAAATAATGACGTCCAAATTAACCTTGTAGTGTTCCACTAGCTGCTGGAGTTCTTGCAGCTACAACAAGAAGCAAATTAATGTTAATATTTAACACAGATAATTTAAATGGAAAATAGGAAATTATTTGTACAATTATTTAACATTGTTAAGACAGCAAAGTTTATTTTACTAAGGAGAAATAATAATGATTGATGAACCAAGGTTTATATATAGCTAGTAATGTACAGTAACAAACCTATATAACATTACAAGTAGGATGAAAACATTATTATTAGACATAACGCTAATTGAATCTGGTAGAAAATATATTTAAACACTTGCACGTTTTACGAATTTGATTTATCGATACAATAATAATATTACTTAATTATAGTAATTGTTCATAAATAGTAAAGCACTTTATTACATTTATTTAAAAAGATCACGAGCTAAAGAATGCGGCCATTTGTTTTACTAACATATAATGCGACCACAGAAATACTACCACTTACTACTTTTTTTTAGGTTATATTTTTCCTTGGATATTATATATTTGTTTAATGTATTTTTTATACATTTAACTTGTAATTTACAAGACACAAACACAACAGCGATAATTTTCATCTTAATTCTAATCTTAAATACTCTTTCTGTTTTAAGAATATGTCTATCAGATGTTAAACTACTTTAATAAATTCTATGTATGGAAAATGACATCCAGTGTCAGATCTTCACATTTGTCTAAATGATTCATCAATTTGCGTCACAAATATACAACAAAGACCAATATTATGAATTTATATGTTTACCTTCATACTTTTCTTCAAATGTGTTGTACACTTTCTTAATGTTCATCTTTCATATTGCCCAAAGATAATATATATAATAGCTACTTAATTTCATTTGCATGTTGCCTCTTAAATCTCTTTAGCCGTGCCATATAGCCCAATATATAGAGCATTGCCCCCCATATATAGTGCTGAAAAATATCATAAAGTCTAATAAAATTATTTGTTATATATAATTAACAACGACGCCAGAGCGACTTAGTGTATTTACTTTAAGATAATAACAACTATCAATATTTTACCTGCAAACTTTTATTCTCCCTATCCCTATTTGTGTAAAATACGAGAAAACTCATTTAAAGTATGCACTATTAAACTATTTATTACTTTTTATTAAAAATAAAACATCAACTACTTAACAATATGACAGTACGGCAGCCACAGACAGCCATATGCATTAAATTCAGAGACATACAGAGAAATGACGTCAGAGAACTAAGAGAAATATGTATATTAGTAAGAGTCGTATTTAGAAGTTTCATTGAAGGCGTTTTTGAAAAGCTAAGTTATTTTGTTGAAATACTCAACGTAATCTAAAGCAAAGACTCAAAACATCTGTTCCAAACCAATCAGTAGTTTATCGGTCTGATTGGAATCAGACTGTTAAAGTTTACCGCCCGTTAAAGTTATTCGTCCATTAAAAATAACCGTCTGTTACAGTTAACCGTCCGTTAAAGTTACTTCTCTACTTAATATAAAAGATCTAATTCTTCTAATGGTTACCTTGAAGTATTGAAATCAATGTAAAAGGCAAGTATAAATATTTCTTTCTTTGATTTTTATGTATGATCATTTTACTTTACATTTTTTAATGTTCTATGGCACTTAAATAACTCTCCCTAAATTAGTACCTGGATTAAATGGCGTCTGTTTGAAATATGTACAGTCGAACCCATAACAGGGCTGTGTGAAGTTATATGTGAAGTACCAGTTGTCCCTATATGAGTTCCTATACCCTGATATTACCTATTGCAATAAGCAGGGTACCCTTTAGAGTAAAATTCCTCAACCTCTTTTGGAATATTATATCTTCTACGAACTAAAACTCTCGGCGACTCAACGCGAAGGAAATGTTAGTTTTAAATGAGTTTTAATATTATAAATCATTATAAATTATCAACATGATCTGTTCCAAAAGAAATGTCACTTTTAACTTAACACTATATAGAATGAGCGTCATGTAGCAAACAGCACACGTAGTAAATACATATGATGTGGGGAAATGATATTGTGTGCAGTAAGGAGGTCATAAACGAAAAAGCAGCCAGATTGTTTATTCTGGCAAAGTAGATTTAGCAGGCAGTATTCAATGCTTTTAACTAACTCAGACTTAAAAATGATAAATTTAATTGATTTTGTAATTTCTAATTTAGTTGGTTCAACTATAGAATTTGTTTAGATGGGTTTATTTTCCAGCGGCTTGAAGAACATAGCATATATTATCTTTGAACTAAGCGTAATAGAATTACGTAGTACGTAGTGTGCTTAAAATAATAATGCTTGACACACATTCTCTTATGTGGTACATTGTGTGGTGAGGAATTAATTACAACAAGTACGAGTATAGAATTACGCAGAATTACGAATCCTTTGTTCTATAAAGGACGGACGCAAATTACATATTTTAAACATTATTTTAAAACTTAATATTTTCTGGTTTTCGTTTTGTTTTGGTTTTTATGTAACGTTGTCTGTTAGCATCAGATCGTTAAACTAATCAGACGGTTAAATCGTTCGTCGGACTGTTAAAACTTTTGTTCCATCAGACTGTTAAACTAATGCTAATCCTTCGTTCCCTCAGACCGTTAAAATATTTATTAATTACGTATTAAAATAAAATAATTAATATGTAAAATATCTGGAAGGTAAAACAGCAATATTCAGTTATTTATTTATTATTAAAATAAAATAATTAATGTCTAATATGTATTAATAATAATTAATATATTAATTATCTGGAAGGTAGATGTGAAACAGCAACATTAAGTTATTTATTTATTGCATTTACATTATTTTAGTTACATTATTTATTGCATTTAAAATAATAGGATAATTAATTATGACTTAATTATTGATTTGAACATAAACGATATTTTGCATTATATTTTTGTTATTCTTTAGTTCACAAAGTTATATAAGAATAAAATAATAAATTTCTATTATAAATAACTCCTCCTTATAGCTGCAGTAATTGTTTCAATGACTTGAATAAAAAAGAATTAATTATGAAAACAAAAGATTGTTTTCCATATAAATGCAATAAATTAATATTTTGAGAGAAAACTTTCCATTAACAACGGTTTAACGGTCTGATTAGTTTAACAGCCTGATGAAACAAAAGATTTAACCACCTGATTAGTTACAATCTGATGACTAAGAAAGTATTATTTTTAAATACCTAAACCTTCATGAAGAATATTTTAATGTACCGCTACAATTAATATTTATTGACATTACTAAGTATACAGGAAACATAAGAACAACTTTAAATTTGTACGTATTTTATTTGTACTAAATAAGCTACGCCAATTATTATCTCAAGTTTGTCAACGTATTATTAGATTAGATTTTATTAGATTACGATTGTAGTATAGTATATCCAGATGGAAATCAATGGAATGAATTAATAGGTTATTGTCACGTTCATGATACCCTATTATTGAGATAAGAAATTATTAAAATATTTGACTTACTTTATATTGTTGGTACAAATTTATTCTGCAGCTTCGGTGTTCATATTTCACCAGAACAAGAATAATTACTTCCGATATAAAGTCCCTCAGGTCATATTGAAAGGCACTAAAACAATAAAAAAAAAAGTCATAACTATTTAAATTGAACTTAAAATTAGCCAATTTGCACATGCATTCTGATTAAAATCATAAAACAATTACCTAGGATTTTCAAGGAAGATCCAATCTTTGCTCCTTCCTTCACTACTTTCAGGAATCAGTACGCTCCGAAGAAAATGAAAAAAATCTGTAAATAATAAAGGAAAGAAATTAGTGCGCTGCGTGACTGTAATTACTATATTTGTGAAAAGGATTCGAATTTCTGTTTGCTAATCTATAAATAATGACCTATAAAGAAGTACGAGACTGATTATATTGATTTATATTTATTATAACGAGATACATATATGAGTGTCACACAGTCACTTGCTGGTTAGTAATAAAACAATAACAACTACAACATTTTCAATTTTTAATTACGAATAATTATCAAACCAATTGACTTATACCGGTTTCACATCATAGTTACCTAAAAGATACTTTTTGCAATGCACATTACTTTTAAATTTATATTTATAATCTTTGAACGCAAGATTTAAATTTATTATCAATAAAATCTAAGAAGAGAAAGAACCAACTTGTTGTAAAATACAACTTCGTTTAAAAATATTTATTAATTACGTATTAAAATAAAATAATTAATATGTAAAATATCTGGTAGGTAGATGTGAAACTAGCAATATTTTACATTAAGTTAGTTATTTATTGCATTTAAAATAATAGGATTATTAATTATGACTTATGAAGTATTGATTTGAACATAAACGATATTTTGCATTATATTTTTGTTATTCTTAGTTCACAAAATTATATAAGAATAAAATAATAAATTTCTATTTTAAATGACTCCTCCTTATAGCTGCAGTAATTGCTTTCAATGACTTGCATTAAGACTAAAAAAAATTAATTACGAAAACAAAAAATTGTTTTCCATATAAATGCAATAAATTCATATTTCGAGAGAAAACTATTAACTTTCCATTAACAACGAAACTAATACTACTATAATAAGTGATTAATTTCTAATGTTACATTCATATGTAAACATAAACATAAATATTTTATGCTATTCTACGTAGTGGTTTGTTTATGAACAAAATAATAATATAAAAGAGTATAAAAATTAAAACCCTTTCATCATAAAAAATGTAAAATCTTCTTTAAAATATAAAATGAACATGACAGAATCCAAAAACCTATAATATTAAAATAAATAAAATGTAAGATTACGAAACTAAGATTTATGAAATATTCTTAAATCTCACTAAACTATTGTTTATATAAAATGAATATACTGTTTCTTATAATTTAATTCGATCTATAATTAATAATATGAAGAAAAAAAAGATTTGATTTGATTAGTGTAATCTCTGCGTAATTGGAATTCGTTTTCTCCGCCTACGGGGTCCTTGTCTTTGCCACTGCTCATAATAGCGTTCTTGTTTCAACCAATCTTGATAACGGTACCACCATTCCTCCCATTTTACGTAGTCCTAGAATACATTTTAAATGTTATCAATGGAACGAACAGATAGATTAAAAAAGAAGATTAAAAGATACACGTTCTATTTTGATTATACCTGAAGATCTAAATCCCTTAAATATCCCCTCCCCTTATAATAATCATATCGGACACGAACATCATCCCAAGAAGAAAGCCCCAATGGACCTGTTGCTGCAAGTTCTTCAGGATAATGACCTGGAGGAGCAGGTGATCTATATAAAGAAAAGAATATATGTTTAAACATTTTACCATCAGGTACAATCCTAACATAGGACATCATAAAGCATGCATAATATTTTTCTTTCGACACGGTGGACAGTCCAGTCCGTCTTTACATATTAATGTTAAAGAATTGCATACCCATATCTTCGTGGTGAGTTGTATCCTTCTTCAATCATTACTTTCAATTCACCTCCATTAGAATCTTTAGTAATTCTCATATTTTCAATATCTCTACGATCAATTGACCATTGTGCCATTTTACCAAATCTTTCAGACAGTGTTAATCTTGTAGCTGCCGTAGGACACGATGTTATCGAATCAGAGCTATCTGATGCTGAGCTTTCTGGGGTAGCCGGTCTTGGTCTTGCACTGCCCTCTACCTTTACCCTGGCTCTCATCTATAATTAACATCAAATCAAATTTATATTTAATTAGTTATTACAATATTTTCTTTGCGATGAATAGCAAGCTCACCCTTTCACGACTTTTATCTTTATGTTTCTTGGTGGTGATATTTGAATTTGTTTCACCAGGTGGCAATTGTTTAGGTCTTGGTACATCAATCTGAGGTCTGCGTCTTTTCTGAGGAATTGGAGGTTCGGGGGGTCCTCCGACAGGACGAGGACGTGGATTAGTCGATGTTGGCTTACTGCTTGCACTTGCCATCTTATGAGGTGCTGCTACAGGCTAGAAATAAATTCAATTTAAATAAATTCTATTCCAATTCTATGCAAATAAATGAAAATAAATTACTTTTTCCTTCCGTCTTTCTCTCGGCTTTTCAACTGTCTTAGGCAGTGGACTTGCTGGTCTCACTCTTGGAGGAGGAATAGGACGTGGTTTAGGTACAATTGTAGAAGCTGTCAATCCTCGGGAACGTGGCACCGAAAAAGATCTAGACCTTTGTTTTCATAAGAATTATACATATGAGATTGAAATTATAAAATTAAAACTTGTACAAAAACAATGTCATACTATAAATTTAACCTTGAGCGTTGAATTTTCCGAGCAGTTTTTGGCGAGCAAACTGAACAGGAGTCGTCGGAGCAGCTACTAACTGAACTCCCGGAAGGTGATCGAGCAGCAGCAGCTGCAACAGCAGCAGCGCACTATAAATTTAAGTATTTGTTAGCTTATTTTGTTCACTGTTAAAACATAAAATTGTAGTCATTATTCACCCTTGAAGCCTTCGCAGGAGACGGTGGTCGCTTGGTTTTGATTGGAAGTTTCTTTTGAGGTTCTCTCGATTTCTGTGGTGGTGGGGTTCTTTTTCGTTGTATCGGAGACCTGGCTCGTCCTCGAGATCTACTACGCGATCTTCGCGTTCGAGACTCATTTTCTGAACTCGCCTCACTTTCAAGGTACATTGCCTTGTAGCCAGTATGCCGCCATCTACAATTACATGTCCTTAGTTGCAATAATTTGTTTGATTAACATATATCTTACTGAAGTAAATATTACCTGTTTGGATCACGTTCCTCGACTTCAAGTAGTTTTTTATCCCATTGTCCGTTCGTGGATGCTCTTGCTTTCTTCATAACATTATCTATCTCACGTCGTTTGGTAGCAGGTAAACTAGGATCTGAAGCAAAAATATAATATGTAAGACTATACAAAGCATTAGGTCACACTTAGGAAACTTTCGCAGTTTTACTTACCAGTTATTCTTGTGTGTACTGGATTCCGATCCATACGCAGTCTGCTCGAACTTGGAGCACCACGTGAAGAATTGTTTCCACGATTACGAGACGACATCCTGTCAACAAATTTAAGTTGTACCAATTGTTTTATGTTAAGTAACTGAAGATAATAATATACACACCTGTTGAGCAGTATTTATACAATGAATAATTCCTTCAGGATCTTGCATTCATGTGGAAGTCTCGTTGCACACGAAACGTTTATTCTCTCAGGCTGAGAATAAGACCGCGCGACGTTCGCGATTCAGCGAATGATGACACCAAGATGTTTTTACTGCAATCCACACGGCAGATATCAATATCCGATCAATTTGCTACACACCAACAATCAAATATATTATCCTATGCCCGTGCGCAACGATATATACTTCTGACCCGACCAACAAATTACCATTTTTTGGTTCAATACACGAACGCGACAACCGGGGGAGTTTTTTAAAACTCTACCCCTTCTTGAAACGACTGTTATGAAGGTGAGAATAGCGTCTCGAACCTTTATAATTAAACCGAATATATAAGAAATGAGGTATATTTCTGTAGTAGAAATAATATTCTATTTTTATCACCGATTCACAAACCTAGAGGAGACACGGATTTCTCAAACTCCAGTTACCCGAAATTCACAAAGTATTTGCAGGTGCAATTTGTTTGCAAATATTTGCAAAAATTATATAATATAAAAAGTAATACATACTGTTCTATACCACGATATAATTCATTATTATTGATTTTCTCAATGGTGGAAACAGAACATAAAGCTCCTGTTTTCAAACAGAAGATCTTTTTCATATCTCCTTAGTTGAAATCAGATTTATAGATTATTAAACGCATTATAAACAGTAATGTAAATTATATAACTAAACACAGAATGCCTTTCTCAAATAAAAATAAAAAAAACAAGAGTTCATGCAAAGATATTCACATTTATAAGAAATCATAATATTCTAAGTGAGCACAGTTGTTTTTGTATTTTGATAAAAGAACAACATTGTAGACGTTTAAACACGTATCACGTAATAAAGAACACATTTATTTTATTATATAATTAATTTTGAAACACTATTTAGCGATACCTTTAAATTTTGTTATAGTTTAGACCACTTTATATGTCACATAAACTATTGACTCCATTTTGATTTATAGAAGTTAACAGATATGAAGTTCAGTAATCCCGAATAGACATCATTATTTTTAAGTTTGAATATTAGATATATAAACTGCGCTGCCTGGATGTGTGAGGCTGTACTAACCCAATCTAATATTCAAACTAATATTATATATCTAACATTCAAACTAAAAAATAATGATGTCTATTTATTCGCGTATGGTTTTAATAATTGCTCAACAAAACTGGAACATATAGAAAGTATATTTTCTTTTCATCTACTTTCTTTCTTTCATCTTTTTAAAAAGAAAATATATAAAATAAAAGTAAAAAATACATACCTTCATTTACACACACGAGTATATTAAATAATATGAGTTCAATTCTTGACTGACTCGAATCCTATAGATTTAAAATATACCGGTTGAATTCTTGGATCATTTGGATTTAGAAAACTTTGCTTGCCTTTGCTCTAGAGGATTCCTGTTTTAAAAAAGCCATTTTTAATTTTATTTCAATACATGTTTATTTCCCATCTTTGGACCCTATACAAGTTATATAATAATATAATAAACTAATAATTATAAATAAGTACGTTTTCAGGTAAAATACAAACAGTAAAAGTGATTTTTATTGGAATGTAGATGGTTCAAATTAAATAGAACAGAATTATTTGAGAAAGGGTTTACATTACATTATTTTGCACAGCAATTCGGCAAGATTATATTTTAATACGACTAGTAGGATATAATTTTATTCATGATTTCTAGAAAATATCTAGAATTGAGTATAATAATGTCATATACATATATATATATATATATATATATATGTGTATATATATATTTGGTTGTTGTTTTGTACATATAATTATCTTATATTAGATATTAACTGATTCATTTTTAACAACAGCTGTATTTGCAATGTATAACCCTTGGTTAAAATAAATATATCATTTAGCACATACAATTTAATAGAATTGTTAGACAACATTGTATTATGTAGCTACAATCGAGCCAAGTACATTATAAAAGTAATTTTTAAGTAACACTTACGTAACAGATAAGTGTAAACGTAAATACTACCATATATAAATAATTTTAATATATAAATCATTATAATAATGTATGTGTCTTGTTTTCTGTTAAACAGTATGTATGGTAGAAGTTTAAGTCGATCTAACATTTTGTTAAATTTCTTAAACCGTAAAATTTAAAAAGGTAAAAGAAATACGCTGTCAATACTAAGATCAAAACTACTGCAGTTGTGATGTATTTTTGTCTGTTACATAATTATAAGGCTAATAAATTATTTAGTTATTTTTTAAAATTAATTATATAGTAATCATTAGCTATTATAACGATCTTCCTGACAAGTACATAAGACTACAAGACATTTTTCTTTAATTATATATCATGCAATACATGATCAGCAAAATCTTATTGACTATTCATTGTTATATATATGTATATATATATATATATATATATATATATATATATATATATATATATATATATATATATATATATATACATATATATATATATATATATATATATATATATATATATGTTGAAGTAAAATCAATTTATTTGTAATATTTCTTAAAACGGTTAAAATTATGAATTTTTCTGTAGCTAAGAAGCTGTTACAAATTTATTTCTTTTAAAAATATTATTGTAAATTGATTTCTTTCATTTAAATAAATTTGTATACCTTTTTATTTGTACACAACATTATTTTTTTACATTTTCATCATTTTTAAAAACGTTTACATTTCTAAATGTATGAAAAAATTATAGACAAAAAATAAATTACTCAAAATGTAAATTCTTTGATTGAAATATAATAAAATATTTATTCTTTCATAGAGAGAGTTATATACCGAATACTTTGTATCACTTCTCTTATTAGCATCAATTTTGAATTCGTTCCTATTTCAGAAAATTTTCTATTATGTTATAACTTGAAATCATGAAACAATGAAAGACGAATGTTAAATTGTTACCTTTACCCATGGCATTTAAAGAACAACAAAATTGGTCTAACTTTGTGCCTTTTGAGTTTAATCGACTGACCGTGGTTAGTTCGTATGTAAGGGGTTTAATTTCAATTCTTTATAGTAACAATTTGTCAGGGGGTGGTACTGGTTCATCAGAGAACTGTAAATAGTGTTTCCAGGAATTCAAACTGTATCTTTAGCAAAGATGACCTATCAAATAACTATATATTTAAACATTTTATTAAATAATAAATCACATGACATAAGGTTCATGTGACATTATTCACCGATGAAATTTTAAGATAGCTAAAAATGACATACAGAATAAGGCCCTTAATAACAGAGTACAGTCATTCTTTTTTAATGTCACGTTACTCTATTTATAAGAAGTATTTCATATTTTAACTAGTACCTTGTTAAGTACCTCTGTATTTTCTGCATATTGTTACGAAAACTTTTTTCGTTCATCTTTACTGATTTTTGTGACATTTTGTGACTCTTTCAAAAATGCTACATGCTGAGCATTCCTTATGATTCCTTTAACATATTTATTATATTTCATCAATGTTTTTGCTTCATTTACTTAAATAACTAATGTCATTTTTAAATTCTAAAACGCCCCATTTATATATTACTTTTTGAATAATAGTATTTACTTTTCTCGGGGCTTTATTTTTAGGATATAAAGGGGCACATTTTGTTTTCATTATTAATATTATTATTAATTTTAATCTTTCATAATTTTTTAAATACGATATTAATATATTATTTTTATTATAATAAGGGGCACACATTTTGATATGTTTAGAAGTTTAGTGTCATGTAAGTATATTCATTTTTTCATTACATAATTTTTTTTCCTATAATCTAAAGCAGAGAAGGCGTTTTTTAAGTGGCTAGTTTTTTCCATTTTGTAAACATTTTCTTTTTGATACATATCACAACAGTTTTGCGCTTTATTTTGTAATTAGAACCTATTTTTATGCGAAATTAAATTTTAATATAGATATCGCGTTAATTGATAAGTAACGCTATCGTATATACTTTAGTAATCTGTTAAATCATATTAAAATATATTTTAAAAGAATAATAGAAAATCTTACGAATAATATAATTCTGTAATAAGTTGTAGGTAGCTATATTAGTATTAATACTAATAGAATTAACAGAATCAATTAAATAATTATTAAATATCGGGAATAACTGTTTCAATGAATATGAAAATATAGTGTTATAATGGTTGCGTAACGTTTTACAGAAGGAGTTATTTTTTAAATGCAATTTCCCGCAATGATGAGACTATGTTTAAATATTGTTTACATTTGAACTAGCCACTATGTCATTTAAAATAGAGGTTTCATTTTAATCAAATATACGTTTCTAACGCATTATCAAGCAGTGCTCGAACTGTCAATATGGTAAAAATCTTTTTAATTATAACTCTTCCTATTTAAATATACAATTCGAACACGCTTTAAAAAACAATTTTAATTACAAATATTTATGAACAATTTTTATACATACATGCGACGATTAAGGTCGGAATTAGTTTTTTTTTATTTCTTTAATATAATTAACGTCTATTTTCTATTATTAATTAATTATTAATTAAGCTGATATGTTTTCATGTAGTCCCCAGAATTACCAACTGACATTTAATTTTTTTTGATTTTTTTGTCAGTTTTTTCATTACTTTCGTCATTTACTTACTTTTATAAATATGGTTAATATATTATAGTATTATTTTTTATTTTTTTTTATATATACCATGAACAAACCTACTGTAATGCCTCTAGTGGCGTACTAAAGTATTACCTAACGACATTCATTTTGGACGGAATGTATTTCTTTTTACAGCAAACATATTTATTTGAAATTGTTTACTGAATTCATATCATATAATCTCCGTTTTAATAAGTTCTCTGCAGAATTTGCCATCCCTAAGTTTTGTCTGACAAAGAACTTATAAAACCAATATGGCGAACGCTATGCAGAAGCACTTAGCTTATTTTAATTAATGTTGTTAACAAAATTAGCTCTCCGGATATCAAAAGCAAGCTGCAGTTCAGTATTAGATGATTATTACAAGATTATTTTTAAGATTTCCCGTCTACAAGACTTTGAGTTCAACTACTTTTTAAACTACTTGATAGATTGAATACAGTTTAGTGGACGTGCTTCTGCAAACTGTAGTTCCGGTTCGCGTTGTTCGGCCATATCCGAGTCTATATGATTTATTCTTTACGACTAAACAAACGCATGACCATTGCTCTGTACAATAAATGAAATCATCAAATTATTTAAACGGACATTTTTCTTTGTTTAAATATTTGAATGTTTTTTTTGAAACCATTATGTAACTGATGAACAATATATCAGATTTAGGCGTCTTTCGCTCTAACGCATGCGTCTATACGCGCAATTTTTTGAAAATTATATTTATAATATAATATATAATTATATCACATTAATTTCACACAAAGCTAGAAATTGAAAATTATTTCCTATTTAATATTTATGTTTATAAAATTATTTAGAAATATAAGGCTTTTTAAAATATATAACTAACATAATTTGAACAAAATATTTAACTTTGATTGAATATATCTTTCTTTTTAGAAATTATTTAAAATTACGGATTTTATAATCGTACAACATTTCATAAGACATTTGTCTGATTTCTGTTTATAAAATGTTTAATTTTAATTTAATTGTTCCTAGCATTACCAACTTTTTAAAAAATTTTACATTTAAAAAAATTATGCCCTATCAATACTAAATTATGTAAAAACTTTGGTTAAACATACACCGATTTTTTGGACTAACTTGAAATAAAATATAAACATTTATTTGTAACAACAAAGTCTGAATTGTTATAAACTTTGTTTAAGTAATGAAAAATGCTTCACACTTTAAGAAACCATCTCACTACTGATGAACTACTGATACATTTCAAAAAATGTTCAATGGTCAGAAAGCAAGCAAGTTTTTTATATCATATGTTTATATACAAATTAGTTCTATTTTTCATTAATTTTACTAATTACATTCTAAAAAAACCTAATTACTAATGTAGTTAATTGTTTTTTACTTTCAAATTATATTTTTGTTATATATATATATTTTTATATAATAATTTATTTACTTTACCGTTAAACTACAAGATTTTTCCTTTTACTATTTCTAGGTTTATTTACTTTTAATGTCTAAAATATTTTTTATTTAAACATACAAACGTTTATATATAAATATATATACGAAATTTGTATACCAGTATATGTATATACAAATATGTTTAATTGTAAATTTATTTATATATATATGTTTTATTTTATATTATTTAAAGTTAAGGACAAATAAATCTTCACAGGATAATTTATTTATTAAAATGTCTATTAAATATTGATAAAAACTCCCGAAAAAAAAAACTTCCTTGTAAAAATAAATGTAGCATTTACGTAATATTTATATAGTAAATATGTTTTGATAAATATATACGTATATGTTACATAAATATGTTTAGAGGGATGAAGATGTATCTTCTAGCTTACATAAAAGGTGCGAAATACAGAGTGAGATGTTTTGCCAAATACAGAATTCAAAAACCCATTTTTTACGTTATTGTCATAACTGTAGTTTGAACTCAAGTTCACAACCAAAATTGGTTATGGTCACTGAAATATAGAGCACATTGAGTTTGCCATTTATATAATAAACAAAATAATTTGTGAAGATTTACATTTCAGTTTCTACAATCTAAAATGATTGCCTTGGACTTTAATACGAGAAAAGGAATATTTTCTTTTATAAAATTACTTTTATTATTTATTTATTACTTTCATGATATGCCCACGTAATTTGTGTAAATGTGTATTTTTCTTATATTAAATACAATCACATTCAGATTAATTATTATATTTCATTATTTAAAATACAAATTTGAATCCTTTTCTCGTAAAAATGTATTATTTATTTATTATTATTGAATATTATAGCGATGTAATTGAAATTGTTACAATTTATTATTGCTATTATTTTTCTAAAAACAGTTTTTATATTTAAATCTACTAAAGAAATCATATTGAAATTATTTTTAAAATAATATTATTAGCGCTCTAAATATAACAATAGCATTTATTACTAAATTAAAAATAAAATTTGGTTATATTTTTTGTTAAAATACTGAGTTTCATATCTGCAAAATGTTTTACGATCTACAAAAACAATTTGTTAAAGAAATTCATTAACAAAATGTTTATTTTGGTATATTTTGTATTTAATACTTTAAAAATAACTTTGTTTAGATTTATTCAAAATCTTAACAACATTTAGAGCTAACTTTTCTTTTATATAATTAATTTAATAATACAGTAATTATATCAATTAATAGTACAAAAAACATAACTTTTTAGGGCACCTTTGGTTTAACGCTTTTTTTTGTTATAAGAAATTCGTTATTTTTATTTTATTAGTACTTTTTCAAAAATGTTTTACAAAAAATTCTTTGGGCAAAAATTATTACTTATTCTCTAAATTTTTAGTCAATCAGATCCTTACAATAATAACTTATTTAATTTTTTTTTATTATTTGAGAAATTGACCATTTCCTTAACATTTTGAATTAGGTAAAATTATTTGTCTAAACTTCTGTCACTGGCATTCATCGCATTTATTAACCGTTCATCGTTTGATCCACGAGTCTCGTAACTGTGGACTATTTATCTATTCATAACGAGGTGACTACTTGGGTTGCTATTTGATTAAAAACACACTTGGACATCAGATAAATCCATATATAAAGAAAGTCCACACTGTCAAAATGTTCGTGTAGATATTTTAACAGTGCAAACTTCTAATAGTGGGCACAGAGCCAATAAGCTTTCATGCAAGACCAAGAGCGCAGTTCCAGTAAAGACTACTAGACTTGTGATTTTATTCTTTCAAACAAAAAATGTTCAGGACTTTGTCCATTTCACAATCTCTATAAAATTTTATAGTAACATAACCTTAGATATTTAAAAATATTTTTAAAATATGTTTTATGCATAATAATAAATAGTTTATATGTAAAAGCCCCTTTTTCTTTTTTTTTTTTAAATATTTCAACAAATATCAGCTGCTATGACAAGAGCTCGTCGTCAAGTGCTAAGCTGAAGATACGAATTAAGATTGTCCAACTTCTTCTCTGGCCGCGGGTCCCTGTAATACGAACCGCTCGTTAATAATATTAGGTCGTGTTTAGTCAGTTTTTGATAAATGCCATTTACTAAGTGATTTTTGGAGTAAAGAAAATAGGGATTTTTGGAAATGCATAAGGACGTATAAAATTATGTACTAATGTGATTGTGTCATAATAAAATAGGGACCATAAATAACAATATTGCCAAATTTTTGCTAGCACAGTTCAAATATTTTAAACAGTTACTTTTATATCTTAAATCTCTTATCTACCGACCGAGTCTACTGAGCATCTTCCATGTTGTTAAATATAGTTTAAAAATGCCAACCTTGAAATATCCAATATAAATTAATTTAGTGTTTTCTCCTTCCATTCGTTTTATGACGACAATGAGAAAGGTCTTAGAGTATCCTTTATAGATCACTCTAAAGGAGAGATTGGAGCTCTGGCCTTGGCATGACAAATAGGATAATTTGGTTTGGCACTCACCAAGGTCAGTTTCAGATTTTCTCAATGCAACAACTTATCTATTTCTCGAATAAAGTTTCGACTGAATTTTCAGTTATTTAAGGCAACTATTTCAAAACAAGAATTGATCTGTTGAGTTAAGGAGTAGAGGAGAGTGGAACACAAGAAATAAGCTTTCTTTAAACAAATGTATATAATACACACAAAATAAAATAAAGGGTACGATTAAGGTGGGTGCAATTTAAATATTTTGAATGTGATTTTAGACTTACGTCAGTTAATAAGTGAAACAACAAATTGTTAGTAAGTATTAAAAAAAAGTGTTATAAAACTATAAATAAAATAAGTTTACCCACAGTCGAATGAATGAACATGCGTTTTAGTTACAATAGATCCTTCATGCTGGCAATTGAAACATGCTTGTGCGCTTTGATCATCATCTTCGTGTCATCTTCATTAAAACCTACATCAATCCTCCCCCAGGAAGTAGCGCTACTCATAAGAGCATTAGCTGATGCAGATCCAGTCATAGTACAATTGTTGATATTATTGAAACCAGCTTCTGCAGCCATTTTTGATTTAGCATATTCAATCCTGATAGCGCCACGATCTGATGACAATAAGAATGAGCCTTGTAGAGCAGACATGGCGGCTGCAGCACATCGAACATCCTGATATTCGATGAAGGCAACAGGTGAACTGCCTTGCACTTGTTGTGGTGTAAAAGTGGTTGCGTTGTTGGTGCTAGTAGGAGTTGCAGTTGTTGCTGATGCAGTTGCTGGTACGGGGGATGGTGGAATGTTGTTGCAGTGACCCTTTGAGTGGAGCATGCGCAGACGACAGAAGCCGGGGAAGCTGTGCAACAACAACACGAGGTTCTACATAGTGCTCAAGTGTGTGAAAATGTAAGGCTCATAAGGCATTAAGGTTACTTGGCCAAAGGCCGATAGAGACAGAGGTTTTCGAAGAGAAGGGCATTACAATGTGATTAAAGGCGGTGGGTATGAAGGGCAAGGGCAAGGGCAAGGGCTGGGGCACGGGAATCTTACAACAAATGTGAAATGAAGAAAACACGACAACCTTACTAACAACTTTGAACAGGTTTATGACAACATCAAATCAATCTAATAAAATTATTTAGCGTGCATATTATGATTTCTAAAGTTAGTAATCCGTTTGTATAATTCTCATTTTTTCTCATCTATCAGAAAAGCCAAGATTTTGACCATAAATAATTTCAATGTATTAGTTTCATAATAAATACTCGCCTGTGGTACTTGCAGCCTAAATATTATGCAACCTTAGTAACACAATTAAAAAACTATATTTTAATATTGTTGTTCGTTCATTTCACATTTGTTGATACAACATTACATATATAAAGTTGTGCAGTATTTGGGGAGGTTCTTAAAGTGTTGTTACACATTCCTTGGTGCATTATAACAGTTCTGAGTCCATTATACCAGAAAAATGTGCCCCAAAGTTAAGTATCCTAATTCAAATTGCAATGAGTTATTAAAAAAAACAAACATACATCAATTGTACGAATAATTGTTAATACGATACGTCGAGCAATAATTAAATCTATTATTAAATAATGAAAAATTAAAATTTAATGACGATGTAATAATATGATAAAGAACGAAGAATGAAAGTGTTGGAAAAAGAAAGGAAATGTTTAAATTATTGATAAAGAAATTAGATCCTATAATCTTGTGAATTTGTTTTGATTTGCTTCTCGTTATTTAAGAACACCAAAAATATGCTATCCTTTAATTATTAATTATATTTGTTGAGTTCACTTAACGAGTAAACATGATTGCTAATTCACGGAACGCAGGCGTTTTGAAAGAAAGTAACTTTTTAAACAAAATTTCTTTGAAAAATGTCGTCCGATTAATTTTTTCTTAAATTGAACACATTACATTACAACACATTATTTCTTATGAAAAATTTAGAAACGGAGTCAGAAAGAATTTATCTAAGAAACACACCCTTCTCTATCAGCAATCAATAAATTAAATGATAAAGATTTCTTATCAAAATAATAAATTGATGTATTGCAAATAGTAGTATGATAACGTAAAGCACTGTTTGTTTCTGAACTTTTACACAAGATGAGATCTCCAAATGAGGATGTAGGAGACAACGGTTAAGTTAAAGACAAAGGAAGTTGAAGACAATCGTTTTTAAAAATGTATTCAATTTCACAGTGGGCATTTGTTTGTTTTAAAAATCGTATGAATTGCGTTAAATGCATAGATCTGATGTTTCAATAATAAACGGTTTGAATATGAAAAAATTCCTTTCTCTGACATAAGTCTAGACAAATATGTGCATTTTAAGTTGTCAAAAACATAATTGTAACATTTAACAAAGTAGGAAGTGCGCTAATTAAAAACCTTGAATATTTATAGCATATTTTTGGTAAAACAAAAATAACTGAACAATTATTCCTTAAATTTTTGTCTAAATTTAGTAAAAATTTTCAATTTGTGACGATTTTGATACGAGTAAGTATTCACCGACCTGCTGAATATCTCCTTGAGTTCATGCTCCGAAACGAATTGTCCTAGGTTGGCCACAAACAGTGTGGAGCACGGAGAGTTTGACGCCAACCCAGGATGCGGATGGGGATGCGCTGGTTGAGAGCTTGACGAACCTACGGGGGAGGCCAACGCCGGCGACGGTAGAAAATGCGGTAGAGATGCATGTATGGAGGTCAGTGCCGTCGGATGGGGTAACGACATTGGGGGCTGTAACATAATACAAGAAACCACAATCAAATATCGTCTAGTGACATATTCTACTAAAAGAATAATTTGTTAAAAAAACTGCGTGACGACAACCACCATCACTCGGTTTTGGTTTGTATCAATTCCTTTCTTTGTAGTATGTTTTTACAGAAGCACATAGCCTTTCTAATGTTCCGACTTGTGTTATACGGGATTTCTAATTTATAAATATTTCTCAAATAAATATGATCAACTATCTAGCATTAGTAAACAAAGTCCCAAAGCCATTAACAAAGCTTTATTTGACCTCTGTTTGACCTTCACAAATGTGTGTTGTAAATAATATAATAGTATGCTTCAGCAATTACCTTTAATGCTCGATTCAGTTCGAGTTTCGTGTAAATTTCGTTACAGTTCGTTTTACATATTAAAAATACATTTACGTGAGTTGTAGGTTCTTGTAGGTGCGATGGCTTAGCAACAAGACTGGACACGATAACGCTGAACTGGTGGACAAAAAGATTGACGTATGGCCACGTTTATTGACAGGCAAATTTATTTAATTGATTGGTATCGTAATGGATGGTAAAATATGAATCATTAATTGATGGAAAAACACAAAACAGGAACAGAGTACTTTTCTATCTAAGCTTACTAATATTTGAAAGAAATTTGGTACGTAGTACAAAAAAAGTTAATATTATAATTATGTACCGTATCTTAGACGTTACTGGTGACTGTTGTAAGATATTACCAAAGCATTTAATATAAGAAACGTGACAGCATTGCACTCGCAGTGCAAAAAAGGTGCAGAACTATAATAAGAATAGAAAAAGCAATAAATGTAATGCACAAATATTCCTGTCCGTGTATGAAAAGTGGTTGTTCACGATGTTAGTTTGTGGAGCAAAAAATCTTTCCAGGGAATATTGATTGTTAACGCAAGTAAAACGTAAATGTTTAGCCGGTTACTCTTATAATTGAACGTATGATAAATCCAGTAGACTTTGTTATATAAATAACTTACCAAATTCAAATGTCATATGGTTACCAACACTCTACATGTAACATGCCCTCGAATGTGGGCGTTTTTTAAATTAATTAATATATGATTATATTTGCATAAAAGCAATAACGTTATAATTTGGTAATTTTATATACTAATTTTATAAAACTAAATGTTTAATTAGTAATAATTATCTGTTTTCCATACATAGTAGTCACATACATGATGCGGATGGGGCAGAGGCTGCGTAAGGGGCTGCGGTTGCTCCATGGCCGACGGTTTATCTGCAGCTAGTCAGAGGTACGAGCGTACTGGTACCTGGGGGTGCAGCGCTGGATGAACTAAGGTGGCATGCTGTAGTGCGGCCCCAGGTAATTCGGCTGCTGCGGAATAGGCCAATGGATGATGCCATAGTTCGGGTCCACCAGGAAAGAACGGCCCACCCAAATCTGAAACATTATTATTTTAAAATTATATTCATTGTATTTTTATTGTTGTCAATTAAGTCCTTATGTGTGACATTCATAAATTTATATTTTAATATTTAGAAAGTAGACTTAAACGACAAGGTTTCCTACTGGGATCTATCTTACTCACTTTGATAAAAGCCCACAGCTGAAAGCAATTATTAAAGGATCTTTTGCGTGGAAGCTAAAGAAAAATGTAATTACAGATTTTTTAGTTTTATTAAGGTTACAATATTTGGATTAGATTTTATTGATCATCTTAAAGAAAACTTTGAAATTTCGTAACCAAATCATCCTTTTAAAATTCTTACAATTAATAATTTTAAAGTAAAAGGTAAACAAATCATTTCAGGAATTGGAAAAATAATTCATCTTAATATTCTACCTCCTAAAATAGCTATAATTAATAAACCAAGTATTCCAATAATAAATTGCAATATTTTCGCATCTTATTTTGTTAAAAGTATACAGTTTAAAATGTTTTTCTAGATGATTTCCTATAGCGGAATTTTATAAACGCGTAATACAATAATAACATTATAAGAACTTGATTGTTTTCTTCTTCAAAATTATTAGAAATATTATCGCTATTATCTTCTATGCACCTTCACCTATATTTAACTTTCCTTTACTTATATTTTTGTCTTCATAATATTCCAGAAGATATAACTGCACATAACGTCGTCATATATTTACTATATGTAGAGTAACAAAATTCAACTTCTTAGAAATTCAAGCCTATAAATTTCTGAAGAAAAATGATGATGTTTTTAAAACGGATGAATATTTCTGAATGAGAAATGCATAGCCGCATCTATCGCTTACTATAGGTGAGGGGGGTATGAAGCGGGAAAATACTTAAAATTAAACAGCGCCAACACGAGATAGAGAAGATAGTTTAGGTGACTCTAAAACGTGTCGATTATAAAATAGAAAATAAATTTAAAATAAAAAGAAATCGCAGTGCGTTATTTTATGAGTGTGACATGTGATTTAGTGTAATCATTTTTCAAAAATGCCAATCATGAGTTTAAAACTACAAGAGGAATAAAAATCAAATTGTAGAAAGCGTATCAACATGACTGTTTTAAATGTCATGCCATTTAGTACAAGGGTCCCTAAGATATTTAAAATTTAATATACGCATTTTATAGACATGACCAATTGGTTATGGAATTCTTTGCAGTATAACAACGCATTTAAATCGTGATTCAACACGGTTCGACTTATTCTTTCAAGGTTTTCTTAAAAGTGAAGTCTATAATTTTACAATTCTTTCTACAATTTTATTTTGTTCTTTAAATAAAAAAGGGTTTGTAAAATAGGGTAGTTTATAGGGTGTTACTTACGTCCAGTGAGCGGGTGCATCAACGCGGGGTGAGTAGCTGCCGTGGCTGCATTTGTGGGTTGCGGCTTGGGCTTGCTAACCTTGGTGTTACTTTTAGCGAATTCCAGCCGAATTGTCTGCGGCATATCGGGGTCAAACCTAACGCCTTGCTGTGAACATTACGCCCACAAATCAATTTCAATTCTTTTTAAAAACAAAAATTCTATTCATAGTTCGTTTGTTTACTTTATAACGAATTCTCTACGCATTTAAAGTTACTAGTCCTCATGAAAACGAAGTACTGTTCGTTGTGTGAATGAACACATTAATATAACTTCGACAAGAAAGAAGGGACTACATTTTAAATAAAAAGCATTTTATTCTGAATCACTCTCATCTTATTTCTTATCGTAGATTCAAACCAAGCGAAGGTTTGTTTCAAGGAAAAGCATTAAGAATAAAATTGATGTATGTACTTTTGTTTAAATTTCACGTACATATTGCTCTAGTCTAGATTATGCAAGGCGGTTTAAAGATAAAGCTTTCTACATAGACTAGTTAACTAGTTTTTGTTGTGTAAACTCTCTGTGCAATGTATAGTGTGTGTGGAGGGGCTCAGTAGAAAGATTCATGCACTACTAATGTTTTTGGAGATATGTATAGAGGTCTATTTATAATATTTTCTGTATATTTATATATTATTTATAGCTATATGTTGATTTAATATTAATTTAAAAGGATATTTACCTGCAGATCTTGTTTTGCTGCTTCGGCACCGGCGCGAGTGTGAAAGGTAACGAAACCCACGGGCTGAAAAATTACAGGAACATAAAAATTTGTTAAAAACTACAAAATATACCTAATGTATTGTACTAGATAGTAGTCTATATTTTCAAATTTACTTACCGAAGCAGTTTTTCCATTTTTGCTTGTCACTTTTAATAGGGAACCTTCATAGCCCTGTAATAATAAGACAAATTTATAAAAACAATATCTAATATTATTTATTACTATTTAACAAGTACGTACCTCATAGGCCCTGAATAATAAATACAACTCTCTTGGTTTGGCGTCCATAGGTAGTCCACTGACGAACAGAGTTCGGACCTGAAATTATAAATAAAATTATTAATATTGTGATAATATAAGATAATTTTCACATTTGGTTTGAAGACGACTTAGTAAAGAAACAAACCAAATATTACAAAAATAAATATATAAGAAAAAAAACTGTCCGTTAAACTTTATACTTAACGATTTAGTTTATGTACTTCGTCAACTGCATTTATAATATCATAGTTTTATATAATGCAACATGCACTTACTTTAGTAATTGGTCTGTTTAAGTAGTTTTAGTGCAACACATTATGCAATGCCATTGTATAGATATATCACCAGTGTTGTGTACTGGGGACCCAATGGTTGCAACTTTAGAACAATATTCTCGTCTAGCTATTGTATTATTCATATTAGACACATATGTGCCCAGTGTTTTGTTCGTAACTTAAATTAAATTATAATTTAAAGCTGTGTTTGCAAGTAACAATATAATAAATCACAAGTAAATTGATCAATAAGACTATAACTAAGCAATCCCAGTTAGAATTAACCCTCCGTGTGAAAAGTATAATTTTCGAGTCATGGTGTGTACACTGGGTCTTTGAGGGTTGAGTTTTTCGACTTTTCTAAGCAGTGTACCACACGCAGGGTTAAATATCTTTTATATGACAATAGTTCTACACTCGTTTTACACCTTTTCTTTGGGGTACAACACAATCTCTTGACGGTTTCGTTACCATTTCTAATAAACATATTTCACTAAAAATAAGACAACAAGTCTTGAATAAAAATATTTTTCTAAATATTACATTTCTTTTCGTTCTAGAATGCGACAGTGACAGCTGACAGTTTTAAAACATATTTTGTTTTTGTTGGTACGTACGTATGCCGCTAGAGGAGCTGCTAGTACTGTTGGTTTTGGTGTCATGTGAATTATTCATATGTTAATATTCTAAAAGGTGCCAAGTGAATAGGCTGCCGAGAATTTGAAAATGTCTTTGATCTTACTTACTCAGAAGGGAGAAAGGGGGTAGGAAAATAAAACGTTTTAACAAAATATGAAATATACTGATATTAAAATGGTAGACAGAGTTTTTAAAACATTTTTCCAACAAACAATTTTTCTTTCCCAGAAACCTTAGTTAGATTATTATGAACCCAAGCCGTTCAAAATTTAGCTATAGTTGTATATATCATTTATTGTTACAAACATAAAAATCATTTTTCACATAAACTACAAAATAAAATATGAAATACAAAAAAAAAATACTACCCTTACATTTAATAGACAAATAAAAATAAAAAATGATTTAATTTCAGATGAAATATGTTTGGAACATTTTCGGAATTTAAATTAGGGCTGCTCTAGCAATACGTGATTTATTTACAAAATGAAATTAATTTGGGGGTAAGGGGTGTAAGGAGGGAGAGGAGGAATGGATAAAGGAAATGTTGAAAGCAACGAACAATCGTTATCTTTTTACTAATTAAAAAATATATACTCTTAAACCAATAGAAAATATTTGAAAATAAAGCGTAGACTTAAACTAAGTGTGCAGCTCTAATTCTTTCGCAATTCTCTAGTTTTAAGTTTGTTACTTTATTTGTTTTTATATTTATAATTATTAAAGGTTTCTGGTCTGTATTACAAGTTATTGTTATGTGTTCTGTGAGCTTCACATCCAGATTGCATCTGTCTTATACTATTTTAAATGTGTTAGATTTAGGAAGTCCAGAAATAAACATTTAAATAACAACTGTTACGTAAATGCTACGTAGTTTGTATAGAGACACCTCAGGTTTAATAAATCCTTATACTCGTATATTATTACGATTTCAGAAGTAGATGCAATATCTTTATATAACGCGAATAAAAAAACATAACTTGCAATAATACCGTATGCAATATTTTCCCATAAGTACTGCAGTTATCATCCCCTTGCGTTCCTTTGTGTCGCTTGTCCTGTTCACGGTTGCATGCACGTTATAATGTGGGGTCGGGTGGGTAGTAGGGAGAGAGGGTGCGATACACATAACAGTAACGACGATGACACATCAAAAACATCGTTTCGTACGAACGATTTAAAAGCGGAAAAAAACAATTGAAAATTTAGACATACAAAGTGGACGTTGACGTCGCGACGCTAGTGCTTTTTCCGATCTGTTGTTTTGTAATGTGGTTCGTTTTATTCTGAATGTATTATTAGTTTTCCCGGAACAAATGTCATTTTCCCGTCATTTTCGTGATGGTTTTATGTTTTTCTATCACGAGAATTCATATGATGTTTTTAACGATTATTTTAACTAATAGTTAGTTATCAATCTATGTGCACGTTTGATGGTGAAATATGCATTAAGGGGTTGCTTACCACCCCGTGTGGCTTATATCAGAGACGGGATTTATGTAATTATTACACTGTATAGGTATACCCATCACAAACTAAACTACCCAGTTATTTCCCATCAGAACAATACACGCCTATAAATGCCTATTATATATTTGAAAAAAAAATTAGAGCATATATATATAGAGTGTGAATAGCCTATGTTTCCTATAGGTTAAAAGTGTGGCCAAAATGTGTGCGAGAGAGAAAAGTATATTTTCCTATTTGTTCTCTATGCGCATGCGTCGAAAGAGACAGCTGTCTAGATATGATAATTATTAATATTTTATTAAGATATAATAAATAAAATATATGTAAAGAAATTATATTTATTTAGTTGGTACAAAGCTCGTCTGTCGGTAAAACAGTGAAAACATATACTCATGAACGCCATAGATGGCTCTGTAGGAATAACGGCCAACACAGTTGATTTTTGGAGTGAACAGAACTCACGTTTTTAGCTATATTTATATTTATATATAGTTTAATTATATTTATATATATCTACATTATTCTACATTAATATAATGTCATATTTAACAACTGTCACGTATTATATCTAGACAGCTCTGACTTGACAACTATTACTTTCGACGCATGCGCATAGAGAACAAATAGGAACATATACCTTTCTCTCTCGCACACATTTTGGACACACTTTCCATATATATATGCTCTAAAACAATGAAGGGCTTCAATTCAGAAATTATCCGGTAGGTGTCAGTTCCAGCAATGTTACACAAATTCATATTTGATTAAACTTATAATTTCTTTTGAATAAGTGTTACATTAAATCTACATTCTTAAGATTGATATAATAAAAAAGATTTGGGATAGAATATGTTTCTTTAACAATATTCTTTTTCCCCATTGACGTAATAGTGTAATAGCCATTTCCGGAAGTCCTGTCGATACAGGAAACCACGTGACCTAAATACAGAATCATAAAAGCTGAACCTTAGTGGACTATTTGGTATATTACAAAACCAAACCACAATGTAATGTACCTGCTAGTTGTATGTTACAATTATGTGATACAACATTGCCAAAAATTTTAGTCAACTGCAGTGAGTGTTGTAGATAAAGAAGAACCCTAATTAACTACCAGATAGTAATTACAATAGGCTCTGTATCATAAGGTTTCATTGCAGTTATGACGTTAATTCGACTTCTGTTCAATTTGCCCAGATATTTTGGTTGGTTAAACTATAGTTATGTTTGATTCGAGTTAATATCAGAGCTGAGAAACAGGTTTATTATAAACCACTGCTAATAGCATACAAATGAATAACTGACAAATGCAAAGCTAAACCTTACTTAAGAGAGAACTAAATATAACTAATCCTAGAGACGATTTATCTAGAATTGACAATTTTCGTTAAATAGGTTTTCCTGAAATTTACTTCTATCTTCTCCCCTTTTTTTATACATTTAGAAAATTGTTTTGCAACAACAAAGTTTTTCCCACATGTATTTTTTCGACGCGTTTTTCTTTATGTACAGTTATACTTCTTTTTCATCAGCTCGCACACACAAGAATATACACAACACACAGACAGGACATGTGGAGGAAGGGGATGGATATTAAGGGATGAGTGGTTGGCTTAGAGTCTGTTGTAGGTTCGGTTCTAAAACTACGTATAAATAAATAAATATTACTCATAAAGAAGCGTTTCTTTGTATCTACATGGTGGAGATAGTTGAAAAATAGTTCTCTTTGATAACAAAAGAAATTAGGTAAACTCCTTGATCTTAAACTGTATAAAAGTTGTGTATTAACTTATTATTTAATTATCACTGTGTAGGAGGGCGACATTTGCCGTGTTTTTAATTGTAATTGTTCTTGGTGAGCATTTTCATTTTATGCAATGAATCTATCATAAAATATCTGCTTGAAACTGATGTAAGTAATGGTATAAAAGTTTGAGAAGCACCCCATTAAGCTAGACAGGATTTCGCACCACTCCGTACAAATATTCTCTCTTTTGTCCACGAGGTACAGCTTACAAACGAGTCGCTATTGAAAACCATGCTAGAGTAAATTGACGGGACATTATCAGTAGACACATCGGGCTCAGCTTCAACGCTCACCCTTCTTCATGCCTCTCACTCTCTCCTTCGGGGTTAACTCCTGGTGTCTCACAACGCTTCAAGTTCGGACAAGTGTAGGTTGGTTCATGTGAGACTTTTTTTTCCTATTCTTCGTCTTATATATTTTTTAAGAGCAATTTCTTTATGCATGTAAAAAATACCATCAAGTATCTTTATGAATGTCAGATGAACTACGTTTTAAATAAATCACTGGAAATAAATTTTGTCATTTTGACATCTCCTACTTCATATATTAGCGTTGTCATATGGCAGAAATGGGCTCGCAATGGTGTTGTGAACCAGAACTTAATTTCTATAAAATATATTTGATAAACTTCAAATACCCAATTCTTTTTTAATATGCCCTCTTTCTACCCCTCTTCCCAATGACCATCTCTGTTATACAATAGAGTGTAGAGATGAATAATAGTGCAACTCAAACGTCTGACAAAAGTTTTATATTATAAACGTTTTCTTTATATATAATTTCACGGGCTTCCTAGACATGTAGCCTTTTATCGCCCCTAATATTGTTCTGCTCCTTCTTATACTTTATATCCAGACAACAAGAATGATCTATTCATGGCTACTGCTGTTGTAAATTTCGGTTTCTCAATCAAAAAGGTGGTGTTAACAGGAAGCGTCTGCGAAGTCTTTAACACCGCCCTTTGGAGTCCATTTCTTGTCATTGCTGTATTTTTACATTGCCACAGAATATGGTCAGGATCTGCCTCCTCTTCACCACATTCGCATTTAGGGTTTAGAATGATTTTGTTTCTTGCTAGATGGTTCGGAGCTCCAATATTATAAACATTGTAAACAAGTGAAATTAAAATTAAATCGATTAGTTTTTATTCTATAAACGTGTGCCTTTAAAATATGGCAAATAAAAGAGAAATTCAAATTTTAAATAGTTATATACATAACGCAGCTCTTATTTCATCCCTAATAAAATATCCTGTTGGTTATAAATTTGATACACGAATTGTAACAATATTTACTCTAAATAAATAAATGGTAGTAATCAATAACATTGACTCAGTAAGTGTTTTTATTAAAGTAAGTGGTAAAAGTATCTGTCATTCATAAAACAATTTCTCTCTTAAGTTCGCCCGGCACTTTCCTGCTCGGTGTATGCTAGTGTAATATTTGCCGAGCCATTGAACATTATTATTATCATCGACTAAGAAATTTGATACCATGTTGCAAGGAAAAGATGGGAATTGATTTATAGAATGCTAGTACAGGGTTTAGCTACATTTTTAAGCTACAAAACATGCGTTCAATTTTGAATATAGTTTAGTTTTAAGAAGGTGATACAGTAGCGGATTTTTGCGGATGAAGACGCATGAGACTCAGCAGAGGTTTTCCCAACAGCCTCTTGTTCAAGATAACAGAGTGTAAAGAAGAATAATTAATAATTAGTTAGAATCAAAATTCATGTTAATTAAATTTATTGCAATTATTTGTCTTTAAATATGGCACCAACGCATCGTGTTTTGTTTATGTTTGAACACCTGCATCGAGATCAATGACCGGTAAGTCATATCAAGTTCGATTAATTCGATTTGGCCTGTAAATTAAAGTGCTAAATCCTTCATTGGTGAGACCTTTAACCTAGCTCTGGCTAGAGCTAAAAAATATATAAATATACAAGTACAATTTTGCATTGTTAATGCATTGAAAATGCAACAATATTAAGTACGCATAACAAAAGTTTCTAATCTCTGTTTATACTCTATATTATTGTGAAAATTTTCGATGAAGGGAAAGAAAATATGACAGGGCAGAATATGGACCTTAACATTGTATAAGAAAGGAAAAGGAGGGAAATAGAAAACTTGTACAAAGTTTATTTTTGTTCGTGTAAACCATTTCCACATCCAGTCGACGTCGGTCGGGTTTCAGCTAGAGCCCGTCGCAGGGCGTGAGTCAGGAATTTTAATATATTGTAAATGAAATATTTTTACAACTGTCATTTTGTACATTTGTTGAATGCTTGAATATTTGCGTGGGTAGAGGCGTAAGGGTGGGTTTAGGGTGTTTAAGATGGATGACATTTATAATTCAATAATTCAAAAAATCATTCTTATTCAATTATTTTGAAAGCATTTTTAATGTAATTTTCTTGAGATAATTTTTTTTAATGATAAAGAGTAATATTTTGTGTACGACAGCGTATTGTTTGTAATGTGTGCGAAATAACTCCGAGTGTGAGAGCAGCCTTAATCTTGATTAATAAAACACAACCAGTTCTTTAGCTGCATTTCGAATTTCGAATAGTAATAAGATTTCTCTAATATTTATGCAAATTACTTTTGTTCCCTAGTTACTGCTGTGACTGAACTTGCTAGTAATAACAAAAGAGCTGTAAAAGATTTGAAATTAATTGGTTTTCCAAAGCGCAAAAATAAAATTAAAGCTTTTCTTTTATAAATCCATATTCTACAATTTAAACAGGCTAACGTTATGTACATATAGAGTACGACATCATGTACTTTTACCTCTTTCAACACAGTGGTGTATTGATAAACATTAAAGTAGAACCTTGTTCTTATGCTAAAGTGTTCTAATGTGAAACAACTTCAAGATATTCTACAAATAATAGAAGACGTCAAATTCACGCACTTTTTATATAGTGCATTGTACGATCATATAAATCTAAATGAAAGATTTTCTTGTATCAACTTTTCCTGCACAGTATATTAATACTTATACATATATAGTCTATATAAATACTTTCTTTCTAAAACATATATGAAATCTTTTTATTCAAAGCTTGCAAAGCTATTCATTCACACAGATCTCTGAAGCAAAACTAATTCTCCAGAGTGGAGTGTACAATCCACCATGCTTGTCTATTCAAAATACATTGCTTGTTTGAACATAGGCGCCTGTTTAATCACTCTGAGAGCTGATGCGATGATGATTGTATGAACGCAATTTCCGCTAAAACTTTTCAATGAGCATGAGATGTTGTGTATACTTTATATTTTCAAGAATTTATTTTTAATTTTATACGATGTCATCCATTTTTGGTTTATTTCAGTTGCTATCTGTGTTTTTAATAGTTTTTCTGAAAAAGTGGTGGTAGAGGGCAGCTACGTACTAAATTAAAAGCTCTTTACTCTATTTACAAACCAGTAAAAGCTAATTAATTTTAAATATATACCGCAGTTATTAGGTATATAATTAATTAATGTTAATACTGAAATTTTTTCGTTGTGTAAACATGTGTGTACTTGAATTCTGCACGTGCAGATGAGTGTTTCTCTCTACACACTGCTTATATTAATTACTGTCGTTAATTCATCCACGTGCAGCACTTATGAGTGCGGAAAAAAATAAGTTTAAAAAAAAACGCGCGACTCAAAAATAAAATTATTAAAGCTTAATGGTGATTGGCACACTGCCAATAAAAATTATTGTAATGTTGGTATTTTAATTAAATTTACTTGCTGGTAATTTTTCACCAATGCTAAAGAATCAATTTATTTATTATATATTATAATGTTCCAGGTGTGTCAGACTATTCTTGTGTGTTTGGTTTTGGTTATTATTGATGCACCTTTGGTGATAAACCTTTACCTAAAATTTCCCCACTATTTTAATTTTATATTAAATTTCTCTAAGGTTCTTTTCAAAGTAAATGCGCTATTAATTCACGTACGAGTAAATTATACTCATCCTTTTAAATTCCATAAAATAATAGTCGTATTTAACTTAACACCCGAGACGCAAACCATCTGATTAATGATCCAAGACTTTATGTAAGTATCAAGTTACCTTGTTATCCTGCATTTAGTTAACCGAGAGATAAATATTTAAAGGACGAGTATACTCCTCTATATATCATTATGATTAATTTTGTAAAAGTTTAGCAATTTGTTTTTACTGCGTACTATTTAATATGCCATAAAAATCATGTTGGGATTTTACACTCAAATTAATCCGTTAATTGGAATTGGGGTGGCTTGGTGGGATGCGGGGTGACAGACACGGGGAGGAGAGGATTTGGCTGTCGGGGTCGCCTTGGTCTAATTGAAGGGATGAAGCGAAAGTTTATTTATATATTTTTTAATTTGGAAAATATAGCTTTATGTAAAGGTAATATATGTCTAGTGACACATCTCTAAATATCCAAAATAATCATACACAAAATTGTATTGTAGTACGTAATTCACAGTTGCTAGCTTACTACAAGCTAATTAAAACGAGCAAATAATGACCAATAATGTAGTATATCCTGCAAAGATAAATATCTGATGAATAGGTGGATGCGAAACAAGTGTAACGAGAAGAAGTCAGTAATATTTGGAGTAATGTTCTTCTATTCGTTGTTTCTAGTTGTATTTCATTCACTACATCAATAATCTATTAATGGCCGACCCATTTCGACAGTTTTACAGCCACGTACAAAGTTATGATCATTTTAAAGAAGTATTATTGGAGAATTATACAGTTGCGAATAGCAACAATATTTATATTATTGGATTTCTATGGATATTTATTTCATTCATAAATTTTAAATATTATTGTGTGTGTTATGAAACAATTTCTTTTAAGTAGACGCAGTGAGTCTGTAAAACTACACCTGCTTTCTAGAAACTAAACTTCTTAAAATAAGAAAAAACTATTATTTAACTTTTTAATAAATTTTGAGGGTTGCTCGTATATTATAGGACCCAACATGTTTATTAAAATTTATGGAATAATTTAGAAGAATATATTTTTAAAATTATGTAATTTAAATAAGCTTTGTCATAAATGTATAGGGCATAAAAGCTATTCTTAAAATATTCATACATTCCTTGATTTTCCCATGTGGAATTTCCTTTGCTATTTGCATAATAGCCTCATAGAGAGGAGCTATTTTCTTTATACAAAGCGGTAAAATAAGCCCTCATCTTTACGAAATTGAGGAAAGGGACAAGGGGATGTTTAATTCGGATCAGAAAAATAAATTCAACTAGTTGAAGTACGTATGAGAATAAATAAATATATATAATAAAATTATATTACTTGTTTCTCAAAAAGAGGTTACATTTTCAATGATAAAAATTATCGATCATTGGAATTATTGTTTAAAAATGTAGTTTATTTTATTAAGAAACATATATATTGTAGAGGAATAAATTAAGAAAGTTTTGACTGTTTTTAAGATTGTTTGACCAGTTAGTTTAAAAGATTTAAAGGTTTAATGTTGATATTATTTTAAAACAGTATACGTTTAGTGTCGCAATTTGGCAAAGAGGTATATTGTCATGCTTTACACGCCTACTTTGCCATATTTCTTTTTAATTATAACTCATAGCAGACTGACAGTTTTACTTCATCTTTTAATGAATGGTACCGTGTCTTTGTCACGTTAAAGATTTCGGTATTTTGGTGGCTCATTTACCGCCACGCCATCATCGAACTCGCATAAATAAATGACTATAAATACCAAAAAATAAACTACGATAAATAACTAAATAAAATAACGTATATTTCATTGATTTAAATCCGTAGTTAGATAAACGAGAAAGTGATGTTTTTATCAAACAAGATAGCTACTTGTTATAAGCCGAGGGGTGTTTTGCATTCCACACGTTCTTTAAGAAAAGCCGTCGTGGTATCATCGATCAGTTCCCTAAGTCCCTTTCGAGTCCTAAACAGTTCCTTTCTAAGTCTCCTACTTTCCCCCGAGTTTCTGTTTTCGTTAGATACATGCCCTGTTCTTCGAGAAACTTTGAAAAGTTCAAATTCTCTCGAGGTGTAATTGTAACACCAGACTTCTCTGTAAGATACTCGTATATCATCTTTGTTTAATACTTTGATATTTTTTAAGACAAATTGGGCTTGAGCTGCTTTTGCTGTAATTGTCAAAATGAGGGGGAGGCTTTTAACTGAATATTACTTAAGGCATCTAATAAATGAGAACACAGCCTACGTGCACGTTTAATAAACTCTTTGTTATTTGTTTTGTTATGCGTTGTTAAGAGGTAGGAGTTCGCTTATTGTTTTAGTTTGTATAAGATAGCGAAGGCTGACCAATGACCATGTAGCAACACATGTTACTAAACTAGAGTTGACCAAAAAACACCGTTAACAAACTATGCTCCTCAGCAGATTTCCTTTATTAACTTTGTGTTTATTAAAATTTAGCTACGATACCCAGTGGCGTACTAGAGTTAGAGGATGTATCACAACCACCCTTACAAACAATTACCTTTTTAAAGATCGCGCATCTCTGATTAATAAATTATTTACCTAAAATCTGAAATAAATCTAATTGTACTTTAGTAAAACACATTATTATATCATAACCTATCATACTTAAAATACAGCCGGAGGAATAAGTCCATAGGCTGATAAATATGGTTAGGTAGAAACCAGCTGAAGCTTGGCTATCACTTGAATTCTGGCACAGAGCACATATCTTCCAATCGCAAACACATTGTGCTTTTTCACGGTTGCCTGAGCAGAAAATTTTCCGAACATTGCTGACGAAGTACGATGCACTCTGTATGCGGTATACTGTGTAAAGCGTGGTCTGTTATTATATTATATTTTAGTTTTTAAAACAGAAGTACTATTATCTTATTCATAAAATAAATAAGTAGCTAGCATTTAAATAAAATGTTTTTTTAAGGTTGTAAATTTACCTCTGACTGTACCGTATGATATTCACATACTAAGTATCCTGATAAACCGAAAGCTTTGTGAAAAAACTAGCGCAGATATAAAAAGCGTAAAGAGCTAAACATGTGGCAAGAAACATCTACATCTTGAAAGCAGTAGGGAGCAGAGAAAGGGTAGTAAGCATCCCGTTCGTGTTGGTGGAGGAAGTATAGGGTTGTAGTAGGGTAGTGACACCCTTAGAGGTCTCTGCTAACATCTGATTAATGAATCTGAGACGTCTTCATAAATACCGCATTCTCCATTCCAGAGAGTTGTTAAATTTAGTATTAGCGAAGTTAGGTATATCACGAGGCCTATTAAGGAGAGTTATAGCTTGGAAATGTATTGAAAAAATAGAGGAAAATATATTAGTTATATAAATTAAATTTTAAATGTTTTCCAGATAAACACAAAGCATTGATATTACCTTAAATACAGTGTTTGTTGGTTAAAAATAAATTTGTATTTTATTTAACTTTGAGCTCTAAGTCAGTGTCAGATTTTGTGTTAAAGTTTGGGTGAACTTTAAATAACTGATTTATATTCGTGTAATACTGCAGTAAATAATAAATAAATATTTAATGAAATTTTAGATAACTTTTATAACAATAACCAGTAAATAAAAACCATTAATGGATTCATAAATCAAATGAAATTATCATAACAATATGTAATGGTGATTAACATTGCTGGCGCACCGAGTAGGGGATGGGGTTCGTGTACCACCCACGCTGGGGCTGGGGTTGCCCCATTCTGGTGTAATAATATTTATACCCATGTAAACACAAAAGTAAATGTTATGTTCGGGATAAAGTTAGGTTTGCCCATTGCCATTGGATGCGAGGACACCGGTCCGCAGGACCAGCATTCATTATAATTTGGGAATTGATATTACTGTGCGTCTGATATTCGCAGATAATCGAGATATTTTGTAAGCTTGAAATATTGTATTTGAATAATAAAATTTATCTAGTATACATACACATAATTATAAGTTAAAATAAGCAGAAGTTGATATAGAAAATAAGTAGATAAACTAAGCAAGTTTTGTAACACAGCGAGGCACTTGTTCTTTGTATAATTTATGTAAATTGTAAGTAAGTATTTTTCATGATAATTGACGAGAACTAAAATTTTATATTGGAAGATTTCTAAAAGTTAACAAGCACAAAGTCGACAAATATTAATCATGATAAACTAATCATGATAAACTAGGTGATTCTAGTGGGATTTCTAAAGAGCGAGGCGTGAGATTCAAATACATTTATAGTAATTAATTTTTCAACTTTGATTGTTGTGCGAGAATGCGAGGTCCCTACAAGAGTGAGGCCCCGGACGGTTGCCCTACTTGTCGCCCCCTAAGGCCGTCTCTGGTGGGTAACATCACCAGCTTTCTCAGATCTTCTGCATTCGGTTATTTGAAGTTGAGTTGCATTTTGAAGTAAGTATCGATGAAATGCATTTGCTTGATCTTTCGTTTCACTTATCTTCCATGTTTTAACTATAAATCCGATGCTGTAATGCCAACATATGAACGACAACATAATAGCACTTGAAAATGCAAGTCTGAACACGTTTTTTCCTGATTTTCTTTCACTCATATAGCATAAGGCACGTAAGGCAGTAAACATTACATAACCTAAAATATGAACAACATTTGCAAGATAATATTCACATCTGTCAATTATTAACTAATTTAATACACACAATCTGTTTCTATGTGTCAGAGACCGCAACAATAACGCTGGTATAACATTTTAATCATCTAGTTATACTCTAGCACCCGCAATACACTGTGAACTCATATACAATGTACACAAAACAACGCAACACATACTCGTATATGAGACTTGTACATACCCATATACTCGTACGAACTTTACCACCCTTCGGCGTTACTAGTATATATACCTATCTCACTCTAACTTACTTTTACTTGTTTTCTACATTATGTGTATACTGTAACCCCATCACAGTTAACATGTTAAATGTCACTCTATATTCTCCCTTTTATTTAAGCCTGGTTCAAAATATACTCAACAATTTCACTTTTACTTCAAAATATTGTAAAGAGCGTATCAATAAGAAGTTACTGTTTTATATTTGACGCCATTTTGTACACGTGTCACTTTGACATTTGATACTTGGTAAATGCACTCTACAGGCATGGGAAATTATGTGTGGAAAGTTATACAGTGCAACAAAGCGCACAGAATGTGTTATTAATGCATTGTGAAAAAGGATAAAAGTTTACAGTTATTTTCAATTCCAGTAGTCTTCATTATGTACATTATTGTTTATATTTTATCTTAAACAGCTAAGATAAACCACTTATTCAATATTTACCACAATTTTCTAAAATGAACGAGTAAGAAGAATCAATTCAATTGTGAATTGCCATCGCTGTCATATTGTGTTCCGTTGACATTGCCTATGTCAAGTTTGTTAAACGAAAATTAAACATGTATGGGATAGCGGAAATTCTTGTAATGGCTGTGGTGTGACGACCGAACAGGATGAAGGCGCTTCGCTTTTTCTCGCTCTTTAGCTTTCACTAGGGAAACGATCTACGATCTAGAATCTGTATTACCCCCAACCACCCCTTCCTCATCAACCCAATACGTGTAGAACAAGCAAGTGGAATCGTCGTCTCGTAGTTAGCATAGGAAAATGCTGTTTGACTTTTACTTCTTCTTGTTGTTTGTTGACTCACATATTATTGGTATTGTTTGTACGAGTATGTAGTTGAACTGTGCCACATTTGGCACAGTTCACAGTGTTGTTCGGAAAGTTTCGGGCCCATAAAATTTACACTGATGCATTTAATTTATATTTTATTTTAGTTGAAACCTCGTCGGTATCAGCTAAAGACAATTAAGAATTTTAACGTTGTCGGTCGATAACAATTATTTTCCCAATGGTTTCATAAACAAATGATCAATATTGGTATTACTATTATGATAAAATATGTATATATATATATAAAATATTGATAACAGTAATATAATAAAAATATAACATATACAAACATTGTACAAATATTTTTAATTAAAAAAATAAAAAAACATGTTCATATTTTTTAGTACAAGTGCATTTATGTGTTATGTACTATATTCGTACTGTACATATGAGACGTGGTTCAACTGCAGTGTAGGCATGTGCATATGCATAGGATGCAACTGCAACTGCAATATATGGATTGCAGTAGATCCCTGAGGGAAACCCGTCACAGACTGGGCAAATGTTGTGAGTGACAGTCTGGAAAACCGCAATAATTTAACAAATGTCGAAACCTGAAACTATCTAGAAAAGGTCTAGCCGGAGAATGTTGAGAGTAAATAACACAGATGCATAGATAACATGCACATGCACATGCATTTATACTATATATCTATATCTGCGTATGTGTCTAATAACATTTTCAATTAAGAAAAAATGTTCCCCTGTTTTTATATTTTGTATTATCCACATGTAATACAAAAAGAGTATTCGATTTTACTTGTTAATATCTTACTCTTAAGTCAATTACCGTATAATTAAAATACTGATAGTACCTGAAGTGAAATTATTTAAAATGATAACGTAAAGAGTATTGGTAAGAGACAAGGCAAAACTATAACAAGACAACGTTATAAGTTTCGTAAAATTTCTAAATTATCATTGTTGATATATTTTTTAACACAATTTTTGTAAAGACAATAATATACGTTAAACGTGGTCCTAGTTACATGGTTGAAATTCTGTAAATATGAGTGTTTTATCTCCACAGAACATTGAACAACTTATATAGTCATTTCTATGCTTATGTTACCCAAAAAAACAGCGAAGAAGGGGATAAAAACCAATGTTAAAATCCCGGAAACGTTACTTTAAATAGAAATTACTTAACGTTAAAATTAAATGAATTTAAAGCGATAATTATAGACGTAGTTTGCATATGGTTAGCAAAGAAAGCGTTGTAAAAATATCTTGTTAAAGATTCGATCAAGGTAAACGTAAAATTAAAGCGTTGTATTTGTCGTCTGCATTTCGTGGAGGGTGGATGGGATGGTGTAAGAAGAGGCAGGTACTCCAGCACGTACATGCTGTGTGTAAAGAGTAAGACACAGCTCCAGGAGGTACAAGTGCAGGTCTCCAGTCACAACCACCATCAAGACTACTTGCTGTGTATCATGAATCATGAGTCACAAGGACACTTGATCCTGCACAGTACGTTCCCTAGCTTATTAGTTTCCCTTAACTGAAGTTAGTTGTCAAAAAGAAACCTCTGGGCTATATTATTGTTCATTAAAAATAACGCCATCTGGTTAATTTGGGAAATGTTTGTCTACTTTCGAACTGTTGCAAATGATTCACCAGAGATTAGAATTTCTATACAGAATAATTTTAACGCACTTCCACGTCTAAGTATACGTTAAAAGGCATTCATTTTATAATATTTTAATTATGTTAAGATTTAAATAATCTTTCCAATAAGACTGTCCAAAAGCATAAATCATAAATACAAATATCATCTTATTTAGAACACAGAATTTTCACTATCTCAAACCTAATCTAGAGCTTCCGTGATTCCTATAGTGAATATCTCTGTCAACTTTAGTGCCTCAAACACCATTACACTACATAATCATAATAATATATATAATTATTAATTATATGAATATGCATGTTATATTTAATATGACTGTACTAACACGGGTTTTAATGTAAAAGAAGGGAGGAACGTCTATTTAACCCATTTAGGATTATATTTACTTCCTTAGCACTAGTTTCACGGTTTACAGACGTAGCAGGAAAGAGAGGGGGAGAGGATGTAGCATATACCACACACCGAAAACACTGTTTTGCCTTTATGTTTGATATTTTGTTGATCTTGTAGTATAGTATGCAGTAAAATGCGGAGTGTTAATATACGTATGCTAATTTAATCATACTAATGTTCTATAAGGTGTTACTACAAACACTTCTGAAAAATTATTATTGCAAAAGGTGTATCAATAGGAAGTGACTGTTTTGAATTGGCAGCCGTTTTGTACAAGCAACATTTTGAGATTAGAAATTATATACAATGATATAGCAGAAGTAGTGTAACTAGTTGGGTTCTGTATCACTTTTGAAGTTGAGATGAGGTTTCATTTGTTTGCGGTGTTGAAGGAGGACATGATAAGAAAGAAACAATTCAAAATGTTTTTTAATTAGGTATATATAAATCTATATTTAGGAATATCTTAAGAGCACAACGATTCCTAAGCTAGCTTGGAGTTTCATTAAGGAATTTCCGTATGAACGTCATATTTTACTTGCTACTGTACTATGTTTTTCTCCGAATTTTGTGTTATTCATTTTGTGTTTTCTTTTTAAGTTTGGTGCATTGGTCCAAGAGGTTGGAACTCTTACATTAATTGCATCTTCTAAGATGTTTTAGGTCAACAAGGAACAGCGAATAACTTCTATCTTTGTATTGTTCACTCAGTACTTCTCAAAAATATTATTTTTTTATATTTATTTATTTATTTGCCTTGAGTTTTATTCGTCATAGCCACCATCAAACATTTTGTATACATCTTTTATAATTCAATTTTACAAATTTCTAAATATTTCAATAATTCACTAATTAATTTTGAATCACTTAACAAAAATTTAGTATTAACAGGAAAAGTTTTAATCAAATCTAATATTTCACTATTGAATTTTGATCTTTCTAAACTATAATTTATGCATTCAAATATAATATGATTCAAAGTTCCTTCTTCACCACATTGAAATCTATCGTCAGATTTAATATTAATTTTGTACAGGTGAGCTGGAGTTTTACAATGATTACTTTTGATTCTGATTATAGCTGATATAATTTCGATATATATT